>JAJJWW010011072.1:0-139837 GCA_023531295.1 Papaver armeniacum
GCATCACTTGTAATTCCATGACCTTCAGCCGACGAGAACCCATGCCAGCCTCAACAAGATCATCACTCGACTCCTTCTCGACCCTTCGTAGCCTCGGCGATAACAGCACCTCACCACTCAATGCTTACTGCGCACATGACATTACTCACTCACAGAGCTGTAGTCACACTTTCTAACCACCGATATACCTCCATCTTGCAATGCCATTGCACTGGCCGCAATCTCTCCGACACCATAAGGCCAATGGCACTACTAGCTCCCACCCGCAACACCCACTTGCGCAGCTCTCAAGCCACCATTCCAACCACCGCAGCTTGCACAGACACTGCAACTGGCCATACAAAGCTCATACTACACATATGTAGTTTCTTGCCCAGCACCGCGTACAAAGCTGCCATCACCTCCAACTCGCACATTCTATTTCCAGCCTCGACTCTATTCTCCCCGAAATGAACTGATACTCCAGCCACGCACTTCACCGATCAAAGACAGCCTCTCCTTTCACAAAATCGTAGCCATTCCTGAAGTGCGAACTCACTCATAGCCTAGCAATTCCAACCTCGAGCACAACCACTTTCTTCTTCAATTTACCGCCGTTTTGCCAGATGCAATGCATTTCGCCACTCAAGCACCGCCTTGTAAACCGCAAGCATGGCCTCCATCCGATCCATCCGCTAAAGATTTCCAACTCTCGGCAAGCACAACCAAACTGTACCGCAGAGTCACACTATCACAGCCTCTCATGTAATCCTACTACATTCCCGTGCAGCTCTCAGTGCTAGCTTCTCCATCTCACCGCAATATCTCAAATCCCAGACACTGTAATTCAGCTCGCCTTTGGCTCAATACAAACATCATACACAATCACCTTCTCTATAATTCATAGCATCGGCAATTTTGCAATCATCACAATCCCCGTAATCAATCACACGGAGCAACACCATCTCCTCCCTGGCTTCTCCATTGCTTGGCTCACTTGGCTTCCATTCTAAAACACAGAACCATTTCATACCCTCATCTTCATGGCTTCAACAGACCACCACTACACTGCACCTTTAACAGTCGGTACCATGAGCTCCACCAATTCAGCTCAACAAAAACCTCAATGTCATTTCCTGTCAAATTCCTTACTAACACCTTCCAAAACCCTCTCTCATCCTTCAATTCCATATACTTGAACTACGACCAAGACCCATTGTCAACTTCACATCATTTCTCCTCTTTCCCTGTAACTCAACAAATACCTACTAGCGACCATTCATCACCAACCGAGCCATCTCCATCCTTGCATTGCAATACTACGATGCACGACCTCATCCGATGAGTAACACACGAGCCCAATCTCGAAACCCAGGATCTCCTTAAACTTCGACCCCAGGACAAACAAATCCAAGAACCCTAAATCCATCTCGTAAAACATCATCTCTATCTCGGATTCACCACCAATTCCATTCTCAATTTGTAGAAACGACTTCTTCTCGATCTGTCACCGAGTTCGGAAACAAACCCCAATCGATCTCAGGCTTCTCCCGAGCTTCATCAATTTCAATGAGAATCGATTCCAAATCCAACCCTCTTCCCACGGCTCCGATCTACTCTTCAACAACAGCAGCCTCCTCCCCTTCTCTCTATTACTTCAACTTCTCAATTCTGTTACCACGCATGATACGTGCCATATTCAATTACTCCTCCCCTGATTTCTCATGAGTTCCTAATCAACACATGTTCGCCTCCATTTTTTCTCTTGTTTATAATTTCAGTGAAAATAAAAGCTTCTACGAAATGTTGGTTTTGTTGCAAGAGATGTAGAAGGATATAACCACTTAAGTGAAGTGGATAAGGGGTATCAAGATACTCAAGACACCCCAAGACTAGGATAAGGGCCAACCAAATGACAGTCCCCTATGTCGAATCTCATGCCACTCGCTCCGTGCTTTGATCTTTCCGTTCCTTTTCGTTTTAATTGGGTAATTTCGCTTCTTTTCCTCAAGTCGCGACTCAGAGTACCTAATAACTCAAAAACACGCATAAAGTACATAATTCGCAAGAAAAATAGCAAAGAAAGCATAAACTCTATATAGTAAATACGGTGTATTCTACACCTATCATCAACCTCTTCAATTGCGTAATTTATTAATGCTGGAGCTGGAAATGAGGTTTACAAGAGGCTGCTTGCGTTCAATAGCATACTTACTGAAGATATCTCCTATTATAAGAACTCTTAAACTTAAATCAATGGAGGTAACAACTCGTTAAACTTTCTGTGTTTAATTTGCTGGGTGCTGAACAAATCATCCAGAGTGTATTTGAAATTGCAACTAGTTCATCTTTCGTATTTGCTGTCACTTCACCTTGTATACATGCTAATCTATCGTTTTTGTTGCTAAGTGATGTTTCATTTGCTTGTTATAATGTTTGGTATAGTCGAATCTAGCTGACATTGGAGATGATTGGGAAGTGGGATTGTCATTGACGGGCATGATTTCTCACCTCAAGTTTGTCGAGATTAGAGAGGTGGAAGGATGTGATAATGAACTCAAGTTTCTCAGTTTTTGTTGAAAAACTCGACGGCTTTGGAGAAAATGAATCTGTTCTTTCGGTCTACTGGTGACTCACTCAGCAATCGGAGACAAGTAAGGCGATTTAAGAGGAATCTTAGAGTACTCCAACCAGCTTCTTCAAGTATCCAGATGAACTTTATTTAGTTTTGAAGATGATGTTGCGAGCTGTACTATAATGAGACATACGAAGTCATTCAAGAGTAAGATAAGATCAGACCACTTCCAATAGCTTATTCAGGTATCACAATGTAAGATCTCTTAACTTCAGTAGATGATGTTGATTGCCTGATTACTAGAACTTGTATATCTTCTAAATACTGGAAGACTTCGATACTTTTTGGATTCTCTCTAATACGTAGATAATATTTTGAACCTTATCTATGTCACTGCAAAAATATGTATATATGACTTAGACGTCCTTGGGCTGCCATTACAGATATTAGCACCAAAATTCAGATCGCATATTAGTGCACCAGTTGAAAGTCTGGCTCCATTTTCGGCGCTGGTACTCTAATTCGTATGCATTATTTTGTTTTTTCTATTGATGGGAAATTGGGAAGTAAAGAATGCGGGCTTGGCTCACATTCTCTACTTGTAATTCTACTCGCAATATATGAGTTTTTTGGTTCTGAAATTTAAAGCATGGCACTTGAAATTCTGATGAGTTTTTTTTTCTTCTTTTTTTTTTTCTGATAATCAAAATTTGAGGATTGTCCTTAAGCGTGAAGTTCTGAGGTGTTGTGTGTTAGCGTGTGTTAGCAGCGACCCGAGCAGGAATTTAAAGTCTTGGTGGGCTAACTACAAATTTTTTATAGAGTTTAGCATTTTATTTCCAAAAATAGACATGAAAGAGTGAATTTTGGAGTATTTTTAAGAAATTTAAGGAGACATTGTTTACTGTGGAGGGTTGAAAGTGGAAAATGTTAACGTTCTTCCACGCACTTTCGGAGTAACTGGCATTAGTAATCCATCTCATGGTCATATTTTGAATCAGTAAACCATCAATGTGCTCCAATCTAATCCCAGCTGCTGGTTGTTTATGCTGGTCGCACCCACCTGATTCTTCAGCATTATCTGACAAGTTCGTACTGTAGTTGGTAAGATTTACATTCATGAACTTGACATTTTGCAGGATTCCTTGGCGTGGTTATTAGCTCTAAAGTGATGTTACCCTGGTCTCATTTCATTATATTTTTTGTACACAAATTGCAACAGGTCTTACTTATATTGTGATATAAAGTCGCAAATCAGCAAAGAAATTTGTAGACATCAGTAAAAAAATAATCTGGAAGTAACACAAGAGTGCCATACCCATCACTAATAAGGGAGCTTACTGATAATTTTTTGAGTTTAAATCTGCCTAATAGAATCCAACGAATAATAAGCTACTGCACAATAACAAGAAACTGCAGGTGTTATTCCTGTGATTTAAGTTGGCTACAAAATACTCAAATCAAAGAGCTACAGGTGCTCACATTTGGACTTCAGTTACATTTCACCAATTCCAGAGCAATCAAGACTGATTTCCCCAATTTTCAATAACAGCATTGAGTTTTAATTCTGTTTCTCAGTTAAATTCTTGCATACAACCCCTCGATTAGTGATATTGTGACAGTCTCACGAGTCAGGATCATAACCCACTGAGGTCTGAAAGCTTGCTCAGGGATACACATTAATCTGTAAACATGCTCCATGATATTTGTTCCTCCCGCTCAAGTTGCTGACATCCAAAAGTTACATGTAACGTCCTGTAATGTCCTGCAATTCAAGTAATTTCCTGATAATGTTAAAGACGTGTTTTGCCAAGAAGAAAAGACCAATCAAACATCATAGCTTTCAGCAAATATACATACATAAAAACACGAAACTAGCAGCATCTTGCACCTCCACACTATACAGTCTAAACTACAAAATTATGCTACCTTTGAACCAAAACCACCATGCCCAAATTTGAAGGAACTCTAAGATCAAACAACTGAATAACGCTAGAAACCCTGAAAAACTCAGAAAAATGATGAGTTTACCTTGCTACTAGCGTAATAGGAGGTAGATCATCTTTAAACATCTCCATTCACCATAACTGCAGAGAAGGATGGCTCTATCGTGGAATAGGTGGACCACTAGCTTTCGATCTCCTGAAAAAGAAAAAGAAAACATTTGTGAACCTAAAATCAAACAACAGACAAGTAATAAAAACTAAAAACCACAAAAAAACAAAATTGTTTTTTCTTGATGGGGCAATGGCTAGCATAAGACTATGAGGCGAAGTGTATATATGGGGAGTTACATTGACATTGCCAGTTTTTACCCCTGATGTGATGGACCCTGGTCCCATTTCATACTGTGCTATAAAATTGCAAATCAGACAACGATGGTAATAAGAAAGAATCTGAAAGTAATATTAGAACAGAGTCCCATGCTCATCACTAATGTACATTATCAATCATAAGGGAGCTGATTATCAAAGGGAGCTGACTGATAATCTTTTCAGTTTAAATTTGTTAAAAACAAAAAACACCCAATCAAAACCTACAAATAATAAGCCACTGCAAAATAATACAAACCTGCAGGTGTTCCAGTGATTTAAGTTATTTACAAAATCCACCAAATCAAAGATAAGTGCTAACATTTGGACTTCAGTTCCATTTCACCAACTCCAGCCCAAGCAAGCTTGATTTCCCTAATTTTCAATGCCCACAGGATTGAGTTTAATTCCGATTCTCAGTTGAATAACAGTCTAGCGAGTCAGGGCCATAACCCTGTTGATGTTTGAAAACTTGCTCAGGGTTCCACATATATCTGCAAACATGCTCCATGTTGCCGACATCCATAAGTTTTGGGGGTGTAAGTGAAGTCATGCTCTGCAATTCAAATGATTTCCTGATGAATGTTAAGACTTGTTTTATCAAGGAAAAAGGACTTGCACCTCCACAGTCCACACTATACACTCTAAATTACAAAATTATGCTACCTTTTTACAGGGAACCAAAACCACCATGGCCAAGCTTATAGGCTCCATTAAAATTGTTAGCAATATACCATGTAATAATTACACTAAAAACCCCAGGAAAAAGAAAAACAAAATCAGAGAAATGAAGAGTTTACCTGCTGATGATTGATAGGAGGTAAGCTCATCTGCAGACAGCTCCATTCACCACAACTGCAGACAATGATGACCCCAGAATACAGGAGAGTGGGGGATCCGCTTATCATCCCCTGCACACAAAAAATAAATAAATTATGAGCCTAAAATTAAACAACAGACAAGTAATCAAAACTAAAAACCCTAAATTAATAAAAATGAAATGAAGATTTACCAAAAGCAACAGACTCATGGTATTCAAATGATAGCAGCACCTATTCAACATAAAATTGAGTCTTGAGAGGAAAAATCATTGTGTGCGAGAATCATCAACAAGATAAAGATCTCATCTTCTTCTTCTGGTAGTTTTAAAGGAATGAGGATAGTAATATTAGTGGTCTTAAGATCAGCAAGAGATGAAGAACGCATCATTCAGAAAGAATTTTGGGCTGAGATTTTGAGATCTGAACAGGAAGTAGAAAAATGAACAAGGAGGCAGACTGCGGAAGGTATATATACATAGGGTTACCTTAGGTTTTAGGGGATATTTTTAAGCTAATGCATTTGGGCATGGATGATGCACATGACATTCTACTGATAGGGTGTTTGGATACCCATACAAAAGTTACTTTTTGACTTATTTAAGTCAAAAAGCTGAAAGTTAGTATGGGTAACAAGTTTTGAAACAACTTATATAAGCAAAAAAGCTGCTTCAAAACGAAGCCAAATATTTTTGCTTCTTGCTTTTGTGAGAAGTTGCTTCTCCTGGAACAGTAGAATCTAATGGGTCCACTAATATTTTTTCTTCGTTTCTCACCTATGAGTCACGAATCCTTCTCTTTAATCTTTCTCCAAAATCATATTGTGAGTTCCACTTTGATGTTTAGATTTATAATCGGAAATTGATTACAAATAAAAATGAAATCTAAATCATAGGACTTACATCTTAGGTATAAATTGTTAATTTCCCTTAATACAATCTGATCCGATTAGAGAAAGAAGATGATTTTTTTTTCTGTTGGTGAAGATGGAGCTGTTGCTACCATGGGTTTGATTTTGAAATCAAGACAAGAAGGCGACTCTTTTGCCGTCAATTTGATGGAGGAAATAGTGATGTTGAATGGTAGAGTTGATGACTGTTTGAAATCTATTAAGGTTTTGGAGAGAGGGGTTTCATCTGGAACTCGGATTTGAAGAGAATAAATGAATCCGGAGGTACAAGTTGTATTGCTGTGAACCATGGGTTATGTAAGAAATGAATGTTGTCTTCCAGGGATTTGTGGTGGTGTTTGAAGGTGTCATGATTCAAATTAGAATAAGAGAAGAAATTGTCACTGCTATATATACAAGTGATTCATGTTAATATGAGTCCGATGTCAAAAGGAAGCAACATCCCACTTGCAATATTGCACCGTAATGGTGCATTTTTGTTACCGGCCAATATTAAAATGGAGCAACACCCCGTAGTGTTGATCTGAAGTAGCCTCAGATTTCATTGTTGGAAATTGTAATTTGATTACCTGTAATCCTTGAACTCCTAGAAGAGTAAGTAGCCATTGTCTTGGTAACTTCTGTACAGGACACTCGAACAAACATGAGATTTGCTCTCTATCTCTGTTCCCCTTGCACACAAAATGCATAAAAACTAGAGGATAATAAAATAAAGAAAAAAAAACTGTAGAATCAAAGTTCAGTCAATTAGCATTGAAGGGCAGATTCATTCAGCCTTTCTAACGAAGTCCCAATTAGTCATTCCAGCTTCTTTTAAGAAGACATTCCCATAACAAAAAGTATAAGAAAAGGAAAAGAAATATTACAGTACTTGATTTCCTAAGGAAGCCTTGTCTTGTCTTCTTTTCTTTTTACTGCATCTGGTTACTTTCTGTTACAAGTTCTAATAAGATAGCAGTGTTATCTACCAAGGTTAGAAGTTAGAACAACATAATTTTGATATTTGAGGAGGCTGTTGGAAGTGCTCTGAGCTTATCTCTATATTGTTTCACTTGTCCCACTCTATCAGGCGAGCCAACAGCAGAACGAAAGAATAGAGCAACTTCCTCCAAAACTCTGGCGTTTTTCAACAAAAAACTCAGAAGTTTTAGCTCCGAGTCACATCCTATCAATTCTTCAATCTCGACAATCTTGAGTCTAGACAACATGCCTGGCAATGACAATCCTGCTTCCCAATCAGTTCCAATGTCTTCTGAATTCGACTACATGCAAACAAAAACAATAAATACAATATTCAAGAGACGCCTGATAACAGTAATTTCAAAATAGCTATTCGAAAAAAAGTTACAAAGTTCTCTAAAATTAAAGTTGGAATTTGTAAAAGAACTGTTTTAAAGACATGGCAGACAAATCAAATACAAAGATTTGCTTAAATCTTACCTCCATCGACGTAAGGACAACAGAATATATAATGGGAGCGTTTCTGAGTAAGTATGCTATTGAGCGCAAGCTGTCTCTAGTAAACCACATTTCCAGCTTCAAATATTGAAGATTACAGAAGTGCGGACAGTCTAATAAATTGGGAGCTCGTGAGAGAACCTAGAAACATTTGAAATTCGATCATTTACATGACATTGCAACTGAATCATTTAAGGTGAAGGCATAGTTAAGCAAATATGTTCAAAGAGGAAGACAGTGAAAATGTGGATTTTCATATATTTGACTAGGCACAAAAGACAGCCAGGAATTTAGGAAATCACGAAGAATCCATACCTCAAGGAATCCAAATGACAGTCTCATAGATACCACTTTATGAACTGCTACCAGAAACTTCATCATAGATTTGGCGTAGACTTCTTTCTCCTCCACCGGCAGCTTTGAATATGTATCTAAAGTTTCATATTTACTTTTCTTTTTTAGTTTCATTAAAATAACAGCATTGACTAGCGAAGAAAAGTTGCCAAAAGAATACTCTTGCGTCATTAAACCTTTGCAGACAAACTCTTTGAGATTTGGAGCACATAACTTGGCAACGCTAGTCACAATATGATTGGTCTGCCCAATATGTCTACAACCACTAGTGTCTAATACCAAATTTTTAAGGCTGGTAGACTCAACAACCAAATTGTATTGAGCTCGTATATCAAAATTGCTAATGCGGATCGACTTAAGAACTGGACAGCTTGAAAGGAGTTTTCCATTAATTCCACATTAGAAACTGTAAATCCGCTCAGACATAGTACCTTAAGCTGAGGAAAACACATTGATTTTGGTAAAGTAATACCTGCTTTTTTGCCTGCTCCACAATTTTTCAAAATCAACTTCCTGAGAGACTTACAATTGAACAGCTGATGAGGAATTTCATACATTATATGATTATTCTGACCGATATGTACAGTTATTTCTCGAACATTACGCCTAACAGCAACAAGCATCCATCTATTAACATGTCCTATAACTGCTTTCTTATGCGCACTGTTGTCCCATTCCACAAAAAACTTCTGAATATCAGAATCATCCCGAAAAAGTAATACCATGTCTACCAATTTTATGAACTTCTCATTATATCTGGAATCTATCAAGAATGACCTCCTTTCGAAGTGTAGAAAAGGAAGAGATTTCCAAATATGAATCCACCTTTTTGACAAAACACTACTTTGGACAGCATATTTTGTATCAATGAAAGACAAAATATGATGAATCAAGGCATCTGGTAACCTACTGATTCTATCATCCCCATAAGAAAATGCTGCATTACTTGTTTCTTCCATGGTCTAAGGGTTAATCTAAAATCTGAACCCTAATTCGTTTTTGTAACCCCCAAAATTCGCTGTTCGGAACCCCAAACTCCAATTTTGCTTAAAAACTAAACAGAAACAAAACCCCTAATCATCAATTTTGCTCAACATTACTATTATTAATTCAAAACCCAATACTAGAATATGGATAAAGAAGTACCTTTGACTGTAGAAATGGCTGATGAGTAACTCTTCAGGTGTAATTTGAAAGTCTGGTGGTGGAATGTGAAAAGACAAAACCCCAGAATTCTGATTTTGCTTCTAAAACCTCTGATTAACTTGTGGAATGATTGCAGAAGTTCTTCAGGTTACTTCTGATTCAATGAACAAATGGAAACTCACAAATGTGTTCTTCAAACCTAAAGAGATGGAAAACCCTCCCGGAACCCTCAATTTCAATCTGATCAGCCTCTGCTGCTCAAACCTCCCAAATGCGAAGAAATGCAAGAAATAAGTGAAACACCTCTTTTACACTGCTTTGATTTTGTAACCAAAGCTGGACTAAATCCCATTGGGCTTGGTTACGGAAATCTCTCATCCAGTATGGTAACTTTAACTTACCGCCGATGGGTGAGCATGGGCCGGTATGGATCGGTTTTCGCCTCATCCGCATCCAATCAATTGCAATACGAATCTCAAATTTGGCATCCGCATCCGCATCCGCATCCAATCCATATCCAATGAATTTATTTTGGTTAAAATTTATACTCCCTCCGTTCTTAATTAATAGGCTGGTTTTGTTTTTAAGGAAAATTAAGGAAATTAAGAGAACTAATCATTGAAAGTGGTCCTCATGACACTTGTTAATAAAAGAAGTGAAGTGAAATGGTCCCCATGACACTTATCAGCAAAAGAAGTAAAGTAAAATGGTCCACATGACACTTGTCATCAAAAGAAGTTAAGAGAAAAGTGATCCCAGAAAACTAAAGTAACGTTTGACTTTAGCCTATTTTTTTGAAACATCTATTTATAGAAACCAACCTATTATTTAGGAACGGAGGGATTAGTAAAGAAAATAAAGCTAACACAAATGACTCCTTATAAAACCTACACATCTTATATATCTATACAAATATATAAATGCCATGTACAACACCCCAAGCAAACATCTTAAAAATTCCTAAATGACCATAGTATTTTCTAGAACTATATTAATGCCCTTAATTTAACCGATATGGATGTCCAACGGATTTTCAAGGTTGCATCCGGGCCCAGTCCGTTGTCCGTTGGATTTCAAAAATTCCATCCGCATCCAACCCATTAACGAACGGTCCGGACATCCATCCGCAATGAACAGTTGGTCCCGGTTAAATCCGCGGATTACGGGCCAAAAGCTCACCCCTAACCGCCATCGATTAAACTTCATTTTGAGAATGACTTTGTGGACTGATTGTTTTTTTCCCTCCGGAATACATTTCTAGTTGAATTTTTTTTCTTAATCGATAAGAAATTTGGAGTTTGACGAATTTTGAACTCAAGTCATTGATACCATCACTCTATAAATCATAATTAATAAGGCTATTTAATATAGAGGGATAAAGCGTACCTTAGTAAAAATCAACATATCCTTTAATTTAAAAATATGATCCAACTCAAAATAAAATAAAATAAATCTAAATTGGTTTTTTTTTTTTTTTTTTTTTTTTCTAAATCATGTAATTTTATTACTCAAAATAATACCAAAGTTATACAAAAAAAGGCTAAGAAGCCATAAGCTAAAGAGAATTACAATTCCAGTTTACGGAAAAATTCAAGAGCTAAATCTAAAGTATACTCCCTACTCATTTTCTAGTCCTCCCAGAAAATTTGGTTTCTCCTCATAATATAAGACAGTACCTCTTGAAAGTAGTACACCTTTCTTTGCCATTTGATCAGCAGAGAAGTTTATTTCTCTGTATGAGTGTCTGAAAGATATTGAAGTTATGTGTGTCTTAATATTATTTCATCTGGACACAACAATCCATGGTATATTATCATTCCTGAAAGCTTGTAGCATTGCATTTGAATCCAAACTAAAACTTACCTATGTGTAATGTTTTCTTACTGCCCATTCACCTGCAACTATCAATGTCGTTACTTCAGCCAGATAATTAGTTGCAATCCCAATCCACCAGATGCTTCTCCCACATAACCACCCACCTCATACCTTGCCAAAAAACCAAAGCCTGCATTCCCTGGATTCCTTGCTGATCAAAAACTTGGCAGAACAAAAACCCTAATCTTCAATTCTGCTCAACATTACTATCTGTAATTCAAAACCCAATACTAGAACATGGAGAAAGAAGTACCTTTGACTGTAGAAATGGGTGATGAGTAACTATTCAGGTTTAAGTTGAAAGTCTTGAAGTGGAATATGAAAAGACAACCCCCAAAATTCTGATTTTGCTTCTAAAACCTCTAATTAACTTGTGGAATGATCGCAGAAGTTCTTCGGGCAACCTACTGATTTAATGAAAAAATGGCAACTCACAAATGTGTTCTTCAAAACCTAAAGAGATGGAAAACCCTCCCAGAACCCTCAATTTCAATCTGACCAGCCTCTGTTGCTCAAAACTCCCAAATGCGAAGAAGTAAGTGAAAAAACAGATATAAACATAGTTATTACACCTCCTTTACACTGCATTGTTTTTTGTAACCAAACCTGAACCAAACCCCATTGGGATTGGTCGTGGAAATCTCTCCCATCCACTATGGTAACTTTCACTTTTTGACATGAAAAACTTCATTTTGATAACGATTTTTTGGGACAACTTGTTTTCACTTTTTTCCATGAAAAACTTCATTTTGATAACGATTTCTTGGGACAGCTTGTTTTTCTCTTCTGGAGTGCATTTCAGGTCATTGGTATCATCACCGTATGAATACTAATTAAATAAATTATTTAGTGTAGAAGGATATGGAGTATTTTAGCAAAGGTAGACGACTAAGTTATCCCTTGATTTAAAAACCTAATATAATTCAAAAGTTAAAAAAAATCTGAATCAGTTTGTATCTCTGTCTTTCCTTTTCTTCCCAAATATTGAAGGCATTTAATCATAATCAAATCATAAAAATTAATCCACTAAATCTAAACTAATTACTATTTACGATAATTCTTGACAAACTTTTATTTTTTACGTAATTTTGTACATTGATTTAGAAAGAAACCAAAAAAAAAAATGGATTATTTTTTGTACTTCCAATGTTGGCTTCGCGTCAAGGAAAAATAAATGATCGAACTTCAGTGTTCTGTTTTGTATATAAAGAACAGATCAAGGTTTGGTTAGGAAAATAGAACAATTAATTGGGGAATACTCTTTTTAATAGGGGTACATTTTACTGTAACTGCCGGCATGGTTTTTCAATGCCGGCAATCCATCTACCATGCCGGCATCATTGGAAAACCATGCCGGCACTTATCCTCCTATTAAAAAAAAGTATTCCATAATTAACCCTTCAAAAAAAAACTAATTGAACTCTAGTGTTGTCTTCATATACAATATTGAGGTTCGGCTAAGATTATTTTCTTTTCCGACCTAGCAATTTTATTTTTCTATCGTATGACAAATTATAGATCTTCGTAAGTATTTTTATTTACGATAAAATTACAAAGAAAAATTGGATCGCAACGAAAACTTTGATTTTATTTAATTTTTGCATCAAAAAGTAAACTAATTAACGATTCTGGTTCACAATGTAGATTTTTGATTGTTGGGCCAATTTTGGGAAACAAGGATAATTTAGGCCCCATCTGCCTACAGGTTGCACCAACTTACAAATTTTGTTTTTCTTTTCGAGTAGCACAAAGGCACAAATCCTTCAGGTTGTTCCATGCATATTTATTCTCCTAAATCTCCATTTCAGAAAATAGTTTTATCATCCATTTGTTGTATATCCAGATTATACAGTATTGCAATTGCAATAAGCAATCTTATGGATGTAATCTGTGTAAAGCAAGAACATGTGTCAAAGTAATCTAACAATTGAATAAATAAATATTTTGTAAAAAACCCCAAGAAAAACAAAAACAAAATCAGAACTCAGAAGAATGAAGAGTTTACCTGTTGGTACTAGAGATATTTGATAAAACACGACCCTTCACCACAACGGCAGAAAATCATGACCCTTCAGCACAGGAGAGTTGGGGATCTGCTTATCATCCCCTGCACACAAAAGATAAATAAATTATGTGCCTAAAATTAAACAACAGACAAGTTATCAAAACTAAAAACCCTTGGGAAAAAAAAAATGAAGAGTTACCAAAAGCAACAGAATCCTGGTTATCAAACGATAGCAGTAGGAATTCAGCTTAAAATTGAGTCTTGAGAGGAAAAATCATTGTGTGAGTAAATCATCAACAACAAGAACAAGGTTTCATCTTTTTCTTCCGGTAGTTTTAAAGGAATGAGCATAGTAATAATAGTGGTCTTAAGATCAGCAAGAGATGAAGAATGCATCATTCAGAGAATTTTGGGTTGAGATTTTGAGATCTGAACAGGAAGTAGAAAAATGAATAGGGGGCAGACGTCAGAAGGTATATATACATAGGGTTACCTTAGGTTTTAAGGGATAAGAAAAAGTTACATAGAAAAATATCCAATGGTTGGGGATATTTTTAAGCTAATGCATTTGGGCATAGATGATGCACATGACATTGAGTCCAATGTCAAAACGAAGCAACATCCCACTTGCAATATTGCACCATAATGGTGCATTTTTGTTACCGACCAATATTAAAATGAAGCAACATCCCATAGCGGTGCTTGTTTTTGAATTGATTTGAAGTAGCCTCAGATTTCATTATTGGAATTTGTAATTTGATTACTTGTTTGAGTATTTTCCTGTAATTTGGTTGCAGAGTATGAATGTACTTTGCTGAATCCTTGAACTCCCCGAGAGTAAGTAGCCATTGTCTTGGTAACTTCTGTCCAGGACACTCAAACAAACATGAGATTTGCTCTCTATCTCTGTTTCCCTTGTTAAAAATATAAACTTGATTATGCCTAATTAATAATGGATTAGAAGAATCTAGAAAAGTGGAGATTTATCCATCAAGTCCATTAGCTTGATACCGAGAAATATCTAGAGTCAGTACGGTAACAAGAAATGTCTAGAAGAGTCAAGACATCACTTTATCTAGAAATGTTTAAATTAGTCAAAGTCAGTAAGAAAATATAATAGAAATGTAAAAGTCAAGAGTCTTCTGGAGTAGGTCGAACACTAGAGAGTTAGAGAATGTTCTGGACTTAATAAGTTTGGTCAAGTAATGAATATTCTAGACAAGGCTAGAGTAGTTGGAAGCTCCCTATAAATAGGGCAGTAGAGATCGTGGAGAAGTTGTAATTGAGCGAGTACCCAAAGTGAGGTATAGTTGAGTAGTTGAGTGGATACCCAAATTGGGTAGTAAGGTCGGTGAAGTAATCGAGTGAAAATACCAAGTGAGGTTAAGGTGTAAGTACAGTGAGAGTAAGTGAGTTTGTCAACAAAGTGAGCTAGTGGTCCGTGTACAAGTTTTGAGAAAGTAATAAAACTTGTTTCTCCCAACCATCATTTGAGTGATCAGAGTATTCATATGAGTGAGTGCTAAACAGTTCCTAATCCCATTTAGTCCATTAACCCCAAAATCATTTCCAACATCCCTTGCACACAAAATGAATAAAAACTAGAGGATAATAAAAAAAAATTACTGTAAAGTCGAAGTTCAATCAATTAGCATTGAAGGGCAGACTCGTTCAGCCCTTTTAACAAAGTCCCAATTAGTCATTCCAGCTTCTTTTAAAGAAGAAGACATTCCCATCACAAAAGTATAAGAAAAAGAAAATAAATATTACAGTACTTCATTTCCTAAGGGAAGCGTTGTCTTGTCTTCTTTTCTTTTTACTGCATCTGGTTACTTTCTGTTACAAGTTCTAATAAGATAGCAGCGTTATCTACCAAGGTTAGAACAACATAATTTTGATATTTGAAGAGGCTGTTGGAAGTGCTCTGAGCGTATCTCTAA
This sequence comes from Papaver armeniacum, assembly GCA_023531295.1. Classification (NCBI taxonomy): domain Eukaryota; kingdom Viridiplantae; phylum Streptophyta; class Magnoliopsida; order Ranunculales; family Papaveraceae; genus Papaver; species Papaver armeniacum. The sequence goes on from JAJJWW010011072.1 coordinate 15,373, forward strand.
ATTGTTTCACTTGTCTCACTCTGTCAGGCGAGCCAAAGCTAGAACGAAAGAAAAGAGCAACTTCCTCCAAAACCCTTGCATTTTTCAACAAAAAACTCAGAAGTTTTAGCTCAGGGTCACTTCCTACCACTTCTTTAATCTCGACAATCTTGAGTCTAGACAACATGCCTGGCAATGACAATCCTGCATCCCAATTAATTCCAATGTCTTCTGAATTCTTCTACATGAAAACAAAAACAAATTGTATATAAATACGAAATTCAAGAGACGCCGGATAAGAGAGATGAACTTGATAGTAATTTCAAAATAGCTATTAGAATTAAAAATTAAAGTTTGGATTTGTAATAGAACTTTTTTTAAGACATGGCACACAAATCAAATACAAAGATTTGGTTAAATATTACCTCCATCGACGTAAGGACAACAGAATATATAATGGGAGAGTTTCTGAGTAAGTATGCTATTGAGCGCAAGCTGTCTCTAGTAAACCACATTTCCAGCTGCAAACTTTGCAGATTACAGAAGTGCGGACAGTCTAATAAATTGGGAGCTCGTGAGAGAACCTAGAAACATTTGAAATTCGATAGTTTACATGACATTGCAATTTGCAACCGAATCATTTAAGGTGAAGGCATAGTTAAGCAAATATGATCAAAATAGGAAGACAATGAAAAATGTGGATTTTCATATATTTGACTAGGCACAAAAGACAGCCAGGAATTTTGGAAATCACGAAGAATCCATACCTCAAGGAATCCAAATGACAATCTCATAGATACCACTTTATGAACTGCTACCAGAAACTTCATCATAGATTTGGCGTAGACTTCTTTCTCCTCTACAGGCAGCTTTGAATATGTATCTAAAGTTTCATCTTTACTTTTCTTTTTTAGTTTCATTAAAATAACAGCATTGACTAGCGAAGAAAAGTTGCCAAAAGAATACTCTTGCGTCATTAAACCTTTGCAGACAAACTCTTTGAGATTTGGAGCACATAACTTGGCAACGCTAGTCACAATATGATTGGTCTGCCCAATATGTCTACAACCACTAGTGTCTAATACCAAATTTTTAAGGCTGGTAGACTCAACAACCAAATTGTATTGAGCTCGTATATCAAAATTGCTAATGCGGATCACTTAAGAACTGGACAGCTTGAAAGGAGTTTTTCCATTAATTCCACATTAGACACTGAAAATCCGACAAGACACAGTACCTGAAGCTGAGGAAAACACATTGCTTTTGGTAAAGTAATACCTGCGCTTTTGCCTTCTCCACACTTTCTCATACTCAACTTCCTCAGAGACTTACAATTGAACAGCTGATGAGGAATGTTATACATTATATGATTATTCTGACCGATGCGTACAGTTATTTCTTGAACATTACGCCTAACAGCAACAAGCATCCATCTATTAACATGTCCTATAACTGCTTTCTTATGTGCACTATTATCCCATTCCACAAAAAACTTCTGAATATCAGAATCATCCCGAAAAAGTAATACCATGTCTACCAATTTTATGAACTTCTCATTATATCTGGAATCCATTAAGAATGACCTCCTCTCGAAGTGTAGAAAAGGAAGAGATTTCCAAATATGAATCCACCTTTTAGACAAAACACTACTTTGGACGGCATATTTCGTATCAATGAAAGACAAGATATGATGAATCAAGGCATCTGGCAATCGATTTTTTATCCCGATTACCCTAATAGATGAGTAGACCCCACTTTACCCATCAATTGTGAGAACGTACCATGAGCCGTTTATTTCCCTCTCTACCGATTTTGCAGGATAAATAACAGGTTAGTGTCAGAAAAAATGATGGAGGGGGTTGTAGGTCGAACCTCTGAACTTTAATTTCGAATTGAATTTTCTAATATATAATAATATAATCTATGTGTTTCAAAGCTATAGGCTGGTTTTAAATGCAAACGAATGGAGTAGTACTGAAAAAGTACCAAAATCCGTCTGCAGTAGTAAGCTAGCAGTAATCTAGTTTTTATTTCTTTTTTAGGCTAAGTCATATGGTCTTCTAATCCAGCAGCAAGCATCTGAGAAAACCTCCTAAGTCCTATGGGATGACAGCTATATTAGCAGTCCACGACATCTGGGATCACTGTCCAGTATTGTTTGGTTTAGTGCTTTAAATCTCAACCGTTAGATCAAATTTTGTGATTTTTGTGGTTCGTGTGATTTTTGTGATTTTGTAAGCGCTGAACCATTCAGCGTTAAGGTAACTTTTTGAGCGCTGAACCATTCAGCGCTTCAATCTCTGGGGTTAAATCAAATTTTGTGATTTTTGTGGTCCGTGTGATTTTTTTGATTTTTGTGAGCGCTGAACCATTCAGCGTTAAGGTAACTTTTTAAGCGCCGAGTCATTCAGCATTTTAATCTCGCTTCTAGTTGAACTGCGAGCAAATGCTAGGAAAGAGAACTAGAAAATGCTAGTGTATCAACACTTTCGAGACCACACTTTTTGTGGTAACTTTTAGACCACACTTTTTTTTTTTTTTGATTTGCTACACTTTTTGGCCAATCTAGCAACTCAATCTAGCCCATAGGGGTTAGCCTTATTATGTGTGCAATGGATCATAAGTGGATCCGAATTTGAGAACCTTCAGATTGTTATAAACCATTATTTATTTACTAAAATGTCCATATGTCCAATATTAGGGTTTCTTCTATCTATATAAATAGAGGCCTAATCTCTTGTATTTTACACACATGAATAAGAAATCTCTCTTCTTTTATCCCTTTACTTTGTGTCTTCTTCTCCTCTTATTCTATATCACAAGACGTTGTCACGCACGTTGCTCTACCAACTGAAAGCACATAGATCAACATCTATATCTATTTTTTTATTATTATTTTGGTTTAGTTTTTCCTTTCTTTTTATATTTATTATAAAAGGATTCTAACTAAAATCTTGTTGGCTATGTTATATGTACGACACGAAATAATCATGGAAGTGATCCTACTGGATCCCCTAGCTACAGTAACAACGTTGGGTGCTTCATGGGTGTATTCTAATTAAAGCTTCCTAGTCGATTTTTATATTATTCTATTGATTTTTCTTTTGTTGACTTATTCGGTGTTTTGTGCATGAACAAAAACGAATCTACACAGTGACGATATGGCCCATAGGGTGCTACACCAACATATGGGATTAATATGGGCTTGACGAATACTACCGCTTAGGGTTTATTATTTATTTTTAATAATAAGTATAATTATTTGATGCTGTTTTATATCGTTACATATGGGTGATCACTTTGTAAATAAATTTTATTTTCCTTCTTCTCTAATTCTCTTTATAGAGAAAGAAAAAATAAGTCCATCAAAAGATAGTTTACGGTTTTTATTCTCCTAATAAAACTATAATCACCGAAAATTGGTGTTATCGTAATTTAATTACCTATTCAATAATTAATCACGTGCATGGTTGAAAAACCTACGGCCAATTGATTTTGGTATCTTTGTCTTTTAGACAAGGATCATGTGATTTACATATGGTTTCTATTTGTTTACAAGAAACCTTCCGTCAACCTTGAAGTAGGTTTCATATGCGATGACTAAAATGACAATATTTTTATTTTGTCGATACGAGTTTAATTAATCGTGGAGACCATTTTCTGTTAATTTTCTCCCTCGTTTTTATAAGATGAAAAAAAAAAGTTGGCATATTCTTTAAATCTTTGCCAATAAGGAGTGAATTTTTCACCCAATATTTTTTTTTCCAAAATCGATAACGACAATGATATATTCATTTATTTTTACAGAAGAATCATATGCTAATTGAATTTGGTTTCTATATAGATCCTAGAAGGATGAGATGTCGTTATCATGTTATTTACAATTGCGAACACCAACGAAATAGGAGATTGCTGCATTCCTGGAGGATATTAAGCAATATTTATTTTTTCTTCCTAATACTAATCTCCCAAATTGAGACTGTTCAACTTGATGTTGATATACGGTAGGACATAAAAGATCAATGGGTGCTTAACCCGACTTGCTAGCCTATATAATTAGTCCTTGAGTGATATAATTGATCTTTCTATAAATTTCTTTTGCTAACATAAGTGTCCATAATTTTATTCTAATTTTATTTTTCGGAGAGATCGTATATTTTATATGCTTTTGTATCAATTAATTTTGGGTTCCAAAGGTAATCCATGGTTGATGTTCAATTTGTATGTCAAGTAGACTACACAATTTTAGGAAAATTTCTTTTACGGCTCTTGAAGTCGAATCTTGTCCAACTGAGTTGTTTAAAATACAGAATTTATTATGAGTATATGTCTTGAATTAATATCGGATAATACTTTTACGAAACTTGTTTTCGTTTTTATGAGATGAAAATATTTACGCCGATCGTCGGGGAGACTATACACTACCAAAGAAAAGTTGGTGTTAATTAACTCAAAAGTTATATCAATTTCTCTCCCATCATGATTAAATCAAAAAGGCTGCCATTAAATAGGCATGAAATTCTCTCATTTAGCATTTCCATAAGCTAAAGCCGTTTGAAAAGGCAAATCCAATCACTTCTAGCAAGAATGTAGCGTTTTGGTATATGCTACAGATAGTGCTCCGATATAGTCTATCGTAATATGATTCACATTCTCAAAATCAATATCTCCTCATTTGAAGAGGAGGAGATTATAACTCCCGCGGGAACTGGTACCAGTAAAATTTAAATTTTTCAAAGTGTGTATACACCAAAGAATTGTGTTGGGTCATAATAAACTAATGATTGTTGACTATTCATTTATAGTATCTACTGAAATAAATGATGGTGTTTTGAACCCCTCTACAGAGGAATTTCGACATACGTGATTGGTTGGCATACAATCCAATTAGGTTGGATTAATTTCGTTAATCAATTTTGGATCCAAGACTTAACACCTTAAAATTGCCAAGCCTATTACTTACAGGTTGGTGTAGTCTTAATGCGTTATATGAGAAATATGTTCGTTGTAAAAACGATTTGAGGGTCTATTTTATTTTTCCTCGGACCCAAGGATTGATTCAATAAATTTTTGTTCTTCATGTATGATGCTTTTAGCGTGGTAGTCCTTGAAGGACTCGTATTGCATTTACACAAGGAAATAGAAAATTGTACAGAAATTTTACAACCCGTTGGAGAAATTGACATCCTTCTAATGGTTTCAAACCATTTTGTTTGTTGATCGTTTGTTTCTTGATCATCATTATCATTGATGTAAGATGCTTCCATGATAAGGAAGTAATATTCCCTTATTGATATCATCGCAATCAATATCGGTCTTACTCTGATTTTCCGAAATAGATTGTCTCCTTCCAAAATATATTTGATAACAATGCAACACCACCAAAAAATGCCATAATGGCTATGAGTGAATCTGTCAATTTTCAACCCGGCTTGCGGGTTGGACCTAGCTTGGCTTGTTTCAACCCGGCTCGGCTTGTCCCGTTGGCTAAACAAGCCGGGCTAGGGTTAGCATATCTAGCCCTAGTAGAAAACAAACCAAGCTAGGGTCAACCCGCGGGTTACCCGTCAACCCGTGAGTATATGCTCATATAGTCATATGTATGATTTTTTGGTTGATGTGAGACACAAAAAAAAAAATCCCGTGATATCATTTTATATTTTTTCAATAATCTGAAATTTATATCTTATTTACAATTATGACAACCAATAACTTGAAATTTATATTCAATAGAACCAAAGAAGCCTACACCTAAGAAATAAAAAACACATTTTACGTTTATTATATACATATTAACGAATAACAATTAGTAATTAAATCCTTTGTATTATTTTAGATCATCAATCCCTTCACATTCCATATCAATAAAATAGAGATATCAAATCCAAAATAAATTGATTCATTAGCACCAAAAAAATAAAATTATTTTTAAATAGAAATACTTGAATTTTGTGTGGCTTAGTAAAACAAGCCAACCCGTGAACCCGCCAAGCCAACCCGTCTAGGGCTAGGGTTGAGATTTTGGGCTTGTAGATGAATAGTACTAGGGTTAGGGTTGACCCTAGCTTTCCGGGTTGACCCTAGCTTGTCCCGTTGACAGCTCTAGCTATGAGATAACAAGTCTAAATAGCATAAAAATACCATTAGACCGATGAGAAAATAAACATGAAATCCTACAATTCCACCCGAATCTTAAAATAATTCAAGATTCGGGCAAAAAATCTATGAAAATACTAAGAAAAACAATGGAGAAGATGAAGATAACTGTCAAATAACTGGTAACTGAAGAAGATAACTGCTTTATATAAGATAGAGTTGCAGAGCAAAAATAGGGGAGAGAGAGTAAAATAAGAATTTCTAATTGGGGGATAGAAAAACTAATTGGTGGATATGTGCCGGCATAGTTTTCAATGAAACCGGCATGGTCGATGGACTACCGGCATTGAAAAATCATGCCGGCAGCTACCGTAAAACATCCCTCGATTAGTTTCTCAATCCCCCGATTAATCATTCTAAAACAACTTGATTTTTGAAAAAATTCTTACCGGAAAGGCTGTTGGGTACGGGAAGAGAATAAAAAATTGTTGATCTAATCACAATTGGTTCACAGTGAAAGCCTTTCGCTTGTAAGTATCGTGGTTAAATCTGCGGCAAAAAACACTGGTGTTAACGGACCGGCCAAACCAAAAGCCGATGAAAAAAATGAAAGTATCGTGGTTAAATCTGCGGCAAAAAATACTGGTGTTAACGGACCGGCCAAACCAAAAGCCGATGAAAAAAATGAAAATAAAACACGACTAACACTATGTGCCCACTGCCACAGCAACATAGCCAATGTTCCTACATAAAAAGCAAACTCAAGTCTCCTATGTGAATGTGGGACTAAAATGTAGGTGAAAATAATCCTTTTTTTTTTTCCTTTTCTGTGAGTTCGCAACCTCAATTCCTAGCAGACTATAAAAAAGAAGTATTCCTACCTTTGCTATCCTTCAAGTAACTTTTTATTCTTTCTTTCAAGTAATTCCAGACAGATTACCTTAATCTCTTGCTCAGCTCAACAATGGGTTTGGAAGTTTGTGTGAAAGCGGTTGGTGGAACTAAACTAAATCCTCTTTTTTAATGAGATTTTTTGATGAGTAATTTCAATGGTAATGTTTGTTTTGTTGATTTTTAAGTCCTTTCGGTCAAAGGGTACTTCTTACACTAGTATAACTGGTGCCACGGTGGGAGGGCCGACTGAAAAAGAATCTAAATATGGGGTTCGTCTGCGACTATTTTCAACCGTTTAAGAAAAGGTGATACTTTCACCCCGTTTCTGAAAAAAAATGATACTTTCATCCCGTTTCCGAAAAAGTGATACTTTCGCCCCGTTTCCGAAAAAGTGATACTTTCGCCCCATTTCGGGAAAAGTGATACTTTCGCTCCGTTTCGAAAAAAGTGATACTTTTTCTGAAACGGGGCGAAAGTATCATTTTTTCCGATAATGGAGCTGAAAGTTTCACTTTTCCTAAACGGGTTGCAGAAAGTATCACTTTTTAAAAACAGTAAAATTAGTCGATCCATAAACCAAAATATGGTTGCATGATATGTTATGCATCCTTTGTGGTGGTTTGCATAATGGCTATGCATTCAATTTTCGAGAATTGTGCTTAAAATTAAAGTAACATTTTTCTTGAAACGGAGGAGTACATTGTTTTATTAGTTGCAACGGAAATTTAGTTGATGCATAAACCAAAATTTTGCTACATAATGTATTATGTATCTTTTGTGGTGGTTTGCATAATGGATATATACATTTAATTTTCTAAAATTATGCCTAAAATGATAAATACCTCCGAATTTTTCATAAAAACTCAAAATTTGATATTGTTGTTTGTACTTGTTGTGTAGAGTTTTTTATAACCTTTCCAACGAGATAAATTTTGTAAAATTCCAAGGCACGGATTTTTAGATATGTTATATTAAAGTTTGCTTTCCAATTATATCCCTGAAAAGATATGATACACAAAGAATTATAAGAGCAAGGGCTATGGAGTGAGAGACCTCATTGGATTTGAAAGAGTTTGATCAAAATAGATCAAATTAGGTGCTACTGTAGGATGAGAACTCTCACCCATTCACCCAAAATCACCCATACACTCATTTAGGTGAATGAGAGTGCGAAAGTCTTCACTAGGAGGCACAATTTCTGCCGCTCAAAGAAAACTCATGAAAACGGCTGATTTTGTGCCGCTTAAAGAGTTTTACTGGTTTTTTTATTTGATTTAAACTCCTTTATGCGGCCCCATTGGTGTTTTATAAATAAAAAAATACTTGGGAGGCAGAATTTCAGCCGTTTGAAGAAAAAAGTTCTCCCAAGCGGCACAATTTCTGCCTCTTAGTCTACAAATTTTCTCTCCCACTGTCAGGTATTCACTCTTTCAGCTAGTCTCTCCCTCGTTTTGGCAGTGAATGAGTGTTAAAAACACTCATTCCATAGCCCTTGCTCTAATAATTGGACTAAAAGGGATGGCCATTTTTGGTTTTTCAGCATGGACCATCTCAATCTTTTTGTGGTAATTGATCACTTAGATTTACAAAAAAAGTGGTCATATAAAGATCCTCTCTTGCTTCGCTCGGTCGGCCCAATTACAAGTGAAGAAAATTCCGTATCAAAATCATTTTATTGATCTTTCTAGCAAAACCCAAATGGTATGATTCATTTCTAATGATTTATTGTATTCTTGATGTTTGAAGTTTGAACTCAATCAAAACTGAACCAAGGGTGCGTATCATTTGTTGATAGGTGTTAGGAGTGCTGCCACCGTCAAGATGGCAACCTTTCCTGATTTATCTCAAACCTAATATGTTTTCTTTCTCGGATATATGCTATACCAATTTTTTCAATAAAACTTCATTGAACTGCTCAAGTTTTCCAGTGTTTTATATTTGTCTCCGACGATGTTTAAATAAATTTACGTTTCTCCTGAGATCAGTCGTCGAAACTGCAGCAAAGAATAAGTACCTCATCGCAGTATGGGCACCCAAGGTCAATCCTTGAAGAGGAAGATTGTAGCTCTCGGTGACAAGCTAGCCTTGTGGTGTATATGAATTGTTGTATGGCAGTTTAAAATAGGATAGGGAGTTAAGAGCAACTGCAGCGAGGCGACTATAACCAAAGACTAAAAACCAAAAAAATTTGAAAGAAATGAGTTTACTCTGTGCACAGACGCTACGGTGGGAAAACCAAATTTGGTGAGGCGCAAACTTTAGAGTGCGCCTGAATCAGGCGCACTTTCAAATTACGCCCCATTTATATATATATATATATTTTGTCAGGCGTAACTTATGAATTACGCCCGTCATCGGACGGATTCAAAACCTTACGCCCACCATCAGGCGCACTCAAAACCTTACGCCCCACCATCAGGCGCAATTTATACTTACGCCCAAATCAGGCGCAATTAAAACCTTATGCCCGACTAAAACCAAACCAAAGACCAAATATACTCTAGTATTTGGTTTTACTTTGGTATTTGCTCTTTACTCCTCTCCTTGGTGTCTGAGTTTTCGACCAAATATTTGGTTTTAGTCTGCCACTGTGGTTGCTCTAACTGGTCATGTCTTAGTAGTCCATCTATTGTATAACGAAATGACTGTATTTGGAATCCTTGCCAATGCAGAGCTTGAATAATTCGTTCAGGACTTCGGAAAATGATCACGTCACACTGATAGGCCTTGTACTCGAATTTTTTTGAGAAAAAATGTAAAAAATTTGTAAGAAGCAGCACTTAGAGCAGTTCTTATGGAATGAAAAAACTTGAAGTTTGTTCATTTTGCTCCCACTATGGAATGAACAAACATGAAAATGGATGTTCAAATCAACAAATCTGTTGATTTGAACATCGAGATGGACAGCCCAACGCGCGCTGAGGGAAGGACGGGCGAGCTTGCTAGGAACGCTGGCGTTTGAAGAAAAAACGTCGGCACTTTTACAACCAACGCGCGATTTGACTTCAAGCGCCAGCGTGCGTATTAGAAACGCCAAACGTCGACCCAATGGCGCCAACGGCTCAATCTGAACGACTGAAAAATATTGTGATCCAACAGCTACATTTTTTGAATTCTATAAATACTCCTCATTTCAACTCTCAATTCACACATTCTACACATTCTTCACTCTCAAATCATCTACAAAAATGCCTCCCAGAGTTCGTCCTGTTAGATTCACTAAACAAGAGGATTTAGATATTTGTAGAGCCTTTGTTTTTCACACACAAGATGCTGTCATGCGTAATGTATCCGATTCGACGTTGACTTTCTGGGAGAAAGTTTACACAATGTTCACCGCTGAAACTGGGAACATCCATGGGTGTGATTCTCATGGATTGCAGCATCGTTTTAGTGTAATTAGTATGAATGTATTGGAGTTCATGGCTTTACTAATGGAGAATCACAAACATAAGCTCAACGGTGAAGCCGAACATGAAGTGGAACCCATAACTCTAGCGATGTGGCCAGTAACTCACCGCGGTCGTCCTTTCGAATTCCATGCTTGTTCCAACATTCTTAGAGTGCTCAACAGATACAATCCCCTAGTCTAGGAATTCCACCACCCGCCGAGAATTGACGCATATATAGTAGTTGTTTTAATCTAATGTATTTCTTTCATTTTCATGTATGATGTGGTGGTTGTTCAATGCAGTACGTTTTTATTTATGATGTTAATATTGATGGTGCAATTTTTAATCCAGGAAAAATTTAAATTACTGACGTGCAAATGTGAAGATAATCGTACTAACATAATATCATAGTGAATCGATTTTTCATACAACTTCAATTATCCCACTCCACCAAAAAATACCTGGGACATTCCCAGAAATTCCTTCCATATGTGTCTTCTTCAGAAGAAGTCAGCAAATGCATAAAAGTCTTGCAACCGGGCTTTGAGCATGCACTGATTATTTGTGGACAATGTTTGTATTCGTGATCTCCATATCCACAATGCTTACAATGTAATAGATCCTTCTTCAATTTGGCTTTAATTTTGAAGTTTTTGCAGAGTGTTGCAATCTTTTCTTCTTCTTCTTTTTTAATCTTCATAGCATCATCTAGCATATGTGGTTCCTCTAGACAATTGGGATCTTGACATTGCAAATACCTGATCTTTTCCGGTTGTGATTCAATCACCATTCTGATGCGTGAACAACCTTCCCGCGGACACTTTGAATACATCCAAGAATATTGCATAAGACTGTGGTTATCCATGAAACGTAGTGGACAAATCTCTTTTGCTTCGACACATAATATTTGCTTCGCTTTGCCTTTAGAAAACATGGTTTGGTTTTAGAATAAAACCTAGTGATGTATTTATAATAGAAAATAGGCGTTGGTATTTCAAACGGGCGGTTTTATTAAATTCACGCGGTTTTACTACAAGCGTCAACTTCTATGTAATTCAAATAGGCGCTTAAAGGAAAGCCGCCAGCGCTTTTACTTCAAACGCCAACGGAAAAATTTCCAACGACTCCCTTCTCTTTCTAGACCTATAAATTTCATTCCTCTCATCTCCAAAATCACATCTTCTTCTTCTTTTTTACTAAATCTCTCTCCCCCTTTGCAGAAATGTCTGTTAGAAATCGTGGTCCCAAGTTTACTGAAGAAGAGGATATAACAATATGCAAAGCATTTTTTTTATAGGGTAATCACTGGTGTTGTTATTTCTCATGACGGTTCTTTTTGGGAGAACATTTTTTCAATGTTCGTCTCACTGACGGGAAACCCAGGAAACCGAGATGCTCGTCGATTGCGTGCTTGTTTTCAATCTATTAGGCTTTCAGTCCATCCATTTCTTGTTCTGGTAATGGAAATTGATCGAGAAAAGTTCAGCGGTGTAACTGAAGATGAAGTGATCCAAACAACTCTTGATAATTGGGAGGAAGCTCATGGTAAACCTTTTTGCTACGAAGCGTGTTTCAGAATTCTAAAAGATGGTCCATCTCAAGCACATCGTTACTGCACTGAATTCCGTTGTCGGTCTTTACAATGGAAGAAGATGTTACTCTTGTTCGATGTTGGTTACATCGTATGATGTGACCAATGAACAATGACAATTTCTGGGAAAGAGTATTGGGACATTTTGTAGCATCGCGGAACGAAGCCATAAGAAACAGTAAGAGCCTAGAACTAAGAATTGCATTCATCACTAAGGAAGTTAAACATTATCCAGAATTATTGTGGATGGTTCATCGTAGCAATTCTGGATTATCCAACGAAGAACTGGTGAGTATCTTATCTTTGTCCTCATGGACTCAACTGCATCATAAAAATATCTGAACTTGTTATTTATCATTTTTGACGTAAAAACCATCGCTCAGACCAAGTTTACCGAAGAAAGCGGAAGAGAGTTTAGGCATTTTGAATGCTATGAACTTTACATAGAGAATGTCGCTGGATTTGATGTGATTTGATGATTTTGTTGTGGTTTATTAAAATGTAGTTTGATGTTATTTGCAAGTTTAAATTGTAATAAATTTCACTTAATCTGGAGTGGAAATCTATTTTAATATATAAACATTTTAATTCATTGATATTACTGCCAGTTTTTTTACAAGATATAAACTTAGACAATAATAAAAACTTTAATAAAAATCAAGTACAAGTTTTGGCCTCATGTTTATATTCATTTGACGTATTTTCCATTCAACGCGCTCTTTTGAGTTTCACCTTTGTTTTTGAATTTTTTGTTGTTAACTTTCAAAATCGGAGCTCTTCTTTGCCTTTTAGCGGAAAATTTTCTTGGAGCAACTTCTAAAACTTGCACTTCCCTTTTACAATTTTCAATATTTTTAAAACTCCCACATATCTTAGAAACAACAGCTTCAAGTTTTGCATCGCAAAAAAGTGTGATCGCCTTTTCAGCCATTTTAGAAGAGAAAATTCAAGTGAATTTTGGTGTGAGTGAATTGTTTGAAGATGGTGGTAATTTATAGAGGGAAAAAGTGAATTTCGAATTTTAAAAAACTACCCGATGGCGTTTGTAGCAAAAAATCTAGCGTTTTGTCTTGAGACGCCGCGTTGGTTCTTCCCACGCCAGCGTTTGTCCATCTAACGCCAGAATTGGAACTACTGACGCCAGCGTTTTTACCTGGATTGCACGCCTATTGATCTAATGCCAAGTGCTTTATCATAGTGGAAAACCTAGTTTGGCCATCCACCTGGCTCAACAAAAGAATAGGTTTGTTCATTCCTATAGGAATTGCCCTTACCACCACAAGTGTAAAGTAGGCACATCAGTTGGATGTTACGCTATTTGATTGCATCAATTTGAAGTGGTTCTGATTCCTCCAATGTATTCCTCCAATTTTGTGATAAAACTGAATTTTTGACAGAAGCATGTAATGACCTTTCTTCTAGTTAAATTAAATTATCAATTTAGATTAATCAGTATTAGTAGTTAAACACAAACTATATTTTGTGCCCGAGCGTTTTTTTAGCCATATTTTTTATTAGGTGTCATGGGGTTTCGCCCCGCCTCATCACGATACATTTTTGATTAGGTGTAGCTCGGCTTCGGCTACGCCTCGCCTCGCCCCGTCCCAATGCATTTTTGATTTGGTGTTGCGTGGTTTCGCCCCCTGCCCGTCGCGATCCTTTTTGATTTAGGAGTGGCTTCGCCACGTCGCCCCGTCCCGATTTGATTTGGTAAAGCTCGGCTTTGCCTCACCCCATCCCGATTTGATTTGGTAAAATCATCTTTTTCTTTTAATCATATTATTCATTTGATGTAATATAGCTCTGCATGCATCGTCGCCCCGCCTTGTCACGATGCCTTTTTGATTTAGTGAAGGTTGGCTTCGCCTCGTCTTGTCCAAACATATTTTTGATTTGTTGTGTCTCGGCTTCGCCTCTCCCCGTCGTGATGCATTTTTGATTTGGTGTGGCTCGGCTTCGCCCCGTCGCTTAATATTTTTGATTTGGTGTGACTCGACTTCGCCTCGCCCGCCCCATCACGATTCAGAAAAGTATGCATTTTTTAAATAATTTATCAAGCTTAAAGCCAAAGTGAATGGAGCTGAATATAGACAAAACTGAGTCTCTATAATCATACGTTCCTTTGTAATCAAAATATCAAATTGTTTAAAGCCCGACGGATGATGCCTTATTGTTCTACTAAGTTAAAATATTAACTAGCATCTGAAGACTTGCAACAGTGAAACATGCAAGACTTATTATTTCAAAAACTTATTACATAAGGTCTATGAGCTCTAGATAAATGGGCTTTGGAAATTCAAATTAACATGCAACCGGAAACTAGTACTTATTTGGAAACTATAAAAATTGGCATTTTTATTAAATTTAAGCTACCAATTATCTGGAGTGTAAATATAGTTTCAGCATCCACTGTTTTGTACTGTTGGGAGCTACTAAGACTTTTGGATTTTTCACCATCTAATTCAGTTAGCAACTTTTTTGCACCATCTAGCTTCACCTGTATCAATAACGCTTATATGCTCATCACAAACAGTGTATTTCCTCAGTAATCGGACTTCGCCTTTGGTTTAGGATCAAATCAAATCTGGTGGAGCTTCTGCTGGTCCAGTTACTGACGGCATGCCCAACTTCCTCTACTACTTTTACTTTCTTTCCTCTTATCATCTTGCAGCAACTTTTGTATACATACTTTCGATTCTCTCTTATTTCTCACTTGATCACTTGATTTTATCCTCCACATATATAGTTTGTGAAATGGAAGGCTGCAGGGGACATGAGCAATGAAAAATGCCTAGGACTTACACATCTGCTTGAATATGCATGTTAGCTTGTCATAGTTGTCCCCGAACTCTTGTACTTGCCCCGCACTTATACTTCAACGCTATAACATATGGAACACTCCTGCAAATCTCACCCAAGAATCCATATTAGGCAAACATAATTTATGCTTCCTAATTAACTTCCTAATTAAAAGTCATCAATTAAAGCATGTCAAAAATTTATAATGTGAATACACGTCTCAACAGTAACAAAAAGTGATACCAAATGGATCCATACAGATGAAAATAGAACACATGAGTTTCACTTCTTTTCTGTACATTGATAATAGATGCACCCAATAATTACAAAATCCAAACAAATTTAGATTAACATAATATGCTTACTCTAGGCAAAGGACTTTCCGTCTTCAATCAACACCACTGTATGATCTATACCCCTTCCTGCTTAGATGTTTTTTCTGCAGCCACTCATAATGACATGATATTACCCATTGTTGACAAAAAAATAGGTGGAAAGGTGGCCATCAGTAGTAGTTCCTGGGAAAAGAAGGTAAGTTTAAATAAACTAATGAAAAAGGAAGAATACAGATGAGGGACAAATCAGCAGAAAAGTGCACTCTGTCATGTATAATGATATCAACCCATTCATGTCTCTAAAGCAGCATGACCTGGGTATTTTCACTATTAAAAATGGCCATAAAAACCAAGAAACAAAACTTACGAAGACAAACACTACCATTGATAGGAAGACTACCCAACTTTTCCTAATCACGCTATGTACCAAATATTTTTTCGTAAAACCAACACTACCTCATTAATTATGCAGTCTAACATTGTCCACCGTTAAGATGTTGCTAAGGATTATTTACATTCACATCAAATACTTTTGGATCTCCACCTAAAGGTAAAGTTCCCATGGGTTTCTCCCTAAAAAATATATATGAAAATTAAATCAATAGAGAATAAGCAGATGCACTCATGGTTTTAGGTTTAAAATTTTTGCATCTAACTTCTCGCAGTATCTCCCTTCTTTGATCACTCTCTCAACCTCTTCGAACAGAGTCACTAAACCCTAAGAAGAATAAACAGAGAAGAGAGAAAAATAAATCCGCCGAAAGTTTTTATTGTTTAATCAAAACACATACTAATAATGATCAAATGCTAACCATGGTAATACGTCAAATGGATTAGCATCATCCTGGATTACGTCACCAACACCTTTATTGCTTGAGTTCCTAGACATAATAAATAAAATATTCAGAAGAAGAAATTAGAGAAAGGTTATGAGATCAAGAAACTAATACAAAATCAAAAATAGACATTTAAAACATGAGTCGGATCAGAGATGCAGGGTTTTGATATGCAATAATAAGAGAGAATAAAGAGCTGCCCGCATGCCTTTAATAAAAGAAGAGCTTGATCTTGTCTTTATAATGATGTCTTAGATTCACACATTTATTATTTGGGTGTACTACTGGTTTCCAGTAGTTACAAATGGCATTAGTGTCTTTGAGTACACACATACTCAAATGGATTTTCTTCTGTCCACCATTTGACAATTGCGGACGACAGCGAGAAGTTGTATCAATGCACCAATAACTTACAAAAAAGAACCCAGGTTTCTGGAAAGGTTCATTTGCTTTTCGTATAAATAATGCTCGTAAAAGGGTAATGAGTTGCAATAGTTGCTATGAGTAAGCACACAAACCACCATTGTGGTACTTGATTGTACTTGCTCATTAGTCGCAATGTAACATGAAGCAAGTATTTGGTAAGGATATTCAACCATGATGAATAAACATAGATAGATTTATACGTAGCTCTTACTTATCGTAGGCTAACGCCAGTATACCGCAAAAGTACAATGTACCCATGTTTTAGAGAATACATCATTATTATAATGTTGTTGTTCTTCTAGAGAATTTCATGAGCATTAACATAAGTAAACTGGCCAAATTGAGGCAGACGTATTTACCTGCTAAATCAGCTCCCAACCGATCATTCTTTGGCATTTTTGCTATTTGATAAGTTTATCCAATAGTCCATTGAACTTCCTACTATAAGAAGTAAGCAAAACTATCATTAGTACTAAAACCAAAAATCAAAGACATTAATTATTTTTCACTTCTAACTACTATTGAGAGACCCTTATTATTAAATCTTAAAACCATAAAAACGTATAACACCAATTTAATTCATCTTGACATAATAACACTGACATTTTAGTCAAATCCTGTGTAACGAACATTGTCCAGACACCGCTGAAAACCTAAGCTACCAAATCAAACAGGTTTAGCGACACAACTTGTTTGAAAGAAATTTTTCTTTGATAGTATTCCGATTTTGTTGCCAGTTTTTCATCAATTAACCATTAACATTTTATCACCGGATGAAGCATAAGACTTTTAACCGTGGAATAAATTGGATGTCGTATCCCAAGCCTCCACCTCTGACTTCATGCAAATATAATTTTTCTACTAATAGAAGATGACGACAACAAAAGAGAAGGACATATAGTTCAAAGGAGAAGAAGAAAACAAACTAAAAAAGACGACGACAACTATAAAAAAAAGACGCTATAATTTAAAGGAGAATAAGAAACAAACTTCCAATGATATATCTCCAGGCAGCATTGCTAATCCATCACCCATACTCAAATGATCCACGATGAGATGTACAAACTTCCACAGATCAAGCCTGCTTCTACACCTTTAGCTAAAGCAACTGCATCAAATTAAATTGGGGCTTTTGGCTACTTAAAATGGAAATTGGTTTCCAAAAACATGGCAGAGACACATCACCTAATCCATCCATTAGCATAAATGCTGCTCTTTTTTTAAGCTGCTCAGTCAAACCCATATTTATTTATTCTTACAAATTAACAAATAACAAACCCCTCAGTTATCTCTGTTTTACAAACTAATAAATTACAAACCCCTTAATTATATTATAAACCAATTGAATACTCCTAAGCTGAGAAGATGAAAAGCATGTAGATTACTACGAAAATTCGGTCGACAACATCTCAGACAAAAGAATATACTAATAGAGTAGTATATTAATTGGCTTGGTTCAGCACAGTGCAGTGCATTTCATTCTTCAAATACAACCTTACCTTGATTCAGAAATTTTGCAAACTGCTCGATGCCGCCAACCACAGATATCAGTATAACACTGTAATATGCACAATTTCACTGCTTCAGTTCACAAATATACATAAGTAACTTACCGGGGCGAATAATTGACTGAACTTAGAGTAACGTAGCTCAACTGAAGTTCTTGGAGTCAGAATTCCATCTCTAGTAACCATGGAAATCCCTAAGATTCAGACAAAAGAGAATGACTGCAATACCTTTTTTTTTTTTTTTTTGAGCTCTCCTCAACTGGCTTAATGGCGTGTCCAGCTTATCGAAATTGCTGAAAAATCTACAAAATATTTGAAAAGCCAGATGAAGAGAGTAACCTAAAACCCATTTACATTCTTATAAGGAAGTTTCAAAGTCATCTTTAAAGGAAAACATTGTTTACAACACACGATGATTATACCTGCATAATCCTAGATATTGCTTCTTTTGTTGTATTGAAGATTACAACTGCATATGGACAACACCGTTTTTATCTTCTTCCCGAAGAGCTCAAAAATGTTTGATTAGTCGAGCAATCGAGCTTCATAAGAAATCAAATTAGCAGGTTCTAAAAAAAAAGAGGGTCAACGATGAAAACCTTTCTCTGCAACATAGTCATCTGGGAGTGCCTATCCAGTTTCGTAGGGCTTTGCAAGGCTGAACAAAGTATTTCTATGGAAACACCAATTCTCTATTAACTGACAAATCCCAAATTACTATCTTCTCACCTAAACAACATAAAAAAAATATCAAAATCATTAACAACAAAAACAATAAAGATAAATCAGAGAAATTTTGGAGTGATATTTAGGGGAAAATAAAGAAGCAGAGAGGAGTTTTCATTGATAAGAAATAATAGGGTTACATGGAACAATACTTTACATATATGTGGAAGGAAATACCAATAGGATTCCGTTTTGGACCGTACATCCATGGGCATGGGCCCTTTAACACTCCCCCTTGTGCGCTTCAATAATGGAACTCCAGATGTACTGCCACATATAGTGCTTTGAACGTAGTTCTTCAAATGTTGTTCTCTCCTTGATGACATGTGCCAAAATCAATTGTCGTGTTAAAACTTTGACAAGGAAAAACCCAGTGGGATAAAACCTTGGTACAACTCTTAAAATATAGTACTTCACATGTTGTCTCATACTTTACATGTAGTTCATCACATGCAATACGATCTTCAAAGATCGACGAGTCTAAGTTAATTGCCTCGTTAAAACTTCGTCAGGGAAACCCAAAGGGACAAAACCTGAACTAAAGAAAAAAAGTACAATATTACGTAAATGTAGAACATAGTTAGACTTGAATATGTTGCCTCATTAAAACCTTGACAAGGAAAACCCAGTGGGACAAAACCTTGTGAAGGGAAAAGAGTACAACGTAATGAGATGCAAGTAAAGGTGATCTTTGCGGATGATCACTTTTCTCCGTTGAAGTTGACTAGTTGCTTCACAACTCCCAAGGCAGAAAATCCTCGTGGGAAAGATAATAGCCTTAGGCCGGGAAATTACATTCCGGTGTTTGTTGTTGTCTCATTAAAAACCTTGCTTAGAGTAACAAAAACTGAAGGAAAAAGCAACCTCGGTGAAGGAAAATAGTTCAACACACTATTAGATGCTCCCCCTGATGTCATACAATTTTCATTAGTCTAATGCAGTGAGAAGAAGTTTATCTGTAGTTGCAGGATTTCCCACACTACACCCCTCGTTAGATTCAACGTGATTAACTATTTGAAAGATGATTAACTTTGAACTTGATTGATTATCTTCTTGAAATGTTTACAAATACAATTAGAACAAAACCAAAGCAATTACAATTACTCTCTGTTTTCTCTCTCTTAATGACTTGCTTAACAATTCAAAAAAGATCTCTCTCTCCACAGACTTACTCGACCCTTTATATAGAGTATTACATAGTGGATAAATGACTAAAATTTGTCCTTTATTTTCGGAAACGACTCGCGAATCCTCGCGAATGTAACTTGCTTGTCCTCGCGACACTCCTAAATCTCGCCAAGTCTTCACACTTTCCTCATGTTCTGACTTTCGTCATCTATTACGTCATTTATTTACCTCCATGCGACTCCTTCGCGACGCGATCGTTTATTAATCTCGCAAAGTATTGGAGTTGCGATATTACGATCCTACATCTTGCCTCTTTTTCCTTGAATATTGCTTGGAGAGCGATTTTAAGGAAAAATTTATTCTTGTGGTGATCTTTGACATTTGTTGATGAAGGAACGAGTGAAAGAATCTTGGACTTGAAAAGTACGTACTTGCCTCTATTCTTTTGCGAAGTTCGAAGCTTTGTGAAGTGAGCAAGTACTATCTCTTAAAAGTATGCGAAGCATGAAGTATTCATGAAATAGTATAAGAAATCTCTTCATCTTCTTCAATTTGATTCCTTGAATTTAGGGATAACCGTTTACACGTGTCTAAAATTACTCTTTTTACCGGTATATTTAATGTTATCCGGTCACTCTTTTTTCTTCTATTTAAAGGAAAACCTCCTGTGAAAAGCACTCTTTCTCTTCTTCTCTATCTTCCTCATCGTCTGCAACTATTTCCTGCTGTTCATCTTCATCACCTTCTTTTTACTGTCTTTCTGCTATTGTTTTCATGGCATCCAGGTTTGTTAATTTTATTGATTTTGACTATTCTCTTGATTGATCTTCCTTATTGAAATTACTTCATCTTGATTCTATTCTTCTTTTGATGTTTCTTCCGCCATTTTTTGTTTTAGCAAGAATAAATCCAGTTCTAAGTATACCGTGGTGAACCCTAACATCCCTACGGGTTCGCAACCAAAATCCTCTTCGCAATCAAGTCTCTCGCTTCCAAAAAACATCTGCGAGTAGTAAGGTATTTTAGAAATATTTACTCCTTTAATAGCAATTTTGTTGCCTCTGTTTCTCAATTGATTTATTATTCGCAGGATGATAAGAATGATGATAGATCTCCCAAAAGGTTTCGCCATAATAAACACTGATGCTCCTTTGTTACTCCCTCCTGTTTCCTTTTCGGGATTCAAGCTTTCTACTTTCCCCTACAATATCTTCACAAGGCAAATCTCCTACTATAACGACTTCTTAGCAAGATAAACCAAATTCTTATTCTCAAGATAATCTACCATTCCCTACGATATCATCGCGGGATAAATCAATCCCGAATTTTACGTGAATGAAATTCTTGGGACGTGCCTCTCTCCACTTTTACTTTTGTCTCGCCCCACCTATTGATCAGGTTTCTCCAACTGGCGATCTTATAACCATGGGTGATTCAACTTTTCCTTCTTCCTCTACTATTTCTTCTTCCTCAAAATCTATCTCTCTTACCAAAGAAAATTTGGAAGGGATAGATATAGCTTTTAGAATTTTATCAGACACCATGAATGATGTTAAGAAAGCCTCCACTGATCCCACCAGATCTAGTGTTTACGAATCTTTGGGTAAATATTTTGGTTCCGATACGATATCGCGAGTATCCTTGGAACAAGAAATTAAGACTTTGAAGAATAGTCTTCATAATACTTTCTTTGGATCGCGATAACCTTCGCAAGAAAAATTAAGAACTAAAAGGTATCTCCTCCCCACCTTTTTTTTTTTTTTTTTTTAAAAAAAAAAACTTGGTTCGCCTCTCAAGTTTTGCACCAAAAACGTAAGATGGAGATATATCAATTGGAATCTATTGTGGAAGAAACTCGAACGGAAAGAGACGCCTGGATGGAGCAATATAATCGTTTAGATAACCTCCATACATTTTCTATGGATCAAATAAATAATCTTTCTCAAGAAAACATCTGCTTAGTTCAAAATCAAGAATTATTAAGTAATGAAGTGTCGCGTCTCTCATATTCTTTGAATAAATCTAATTTGGAGTTGGAAACCTTATCAGATGAAAATGGAACTTTATCTCAAGAGAAGCGAGCTTTATTGGATAAGGTGGCGATATCCTCGCAACAACTTGATGCTTGTAAAAAGCATTGAATGAGCAAGAACAATTCTATCGCCCTCTTGAAAAATAAACTTGAAGATACTATTGAAAGAGATAAGCTTATTCAGAGTAGAATAAATCTAAGTGTTAAAACAAACCAACTCAAGGATGATTATACCAAGTTAAAAGAATCTCATTCTTCCCTTGCGAAGCAAAATAAGTTATTGATTTCTAACGAAAAGAGTTTGCGTTCGCGGTTAAAAGGTCTTGTCGGTGATGGTTTTGATAATGCCATGGAAAACTTGGGGAATAATTGCTTGGCCCTTACTCAATATCTTATCTCGCAGAAGGAAGGTAGTCATAAGATTTGACTGCCTTATCCATCATTTTTCTTTTCTAATTTTATATACCACTTTCCATTTTATAATTTTAATGTCTTTCTTTACTCTTGCAGAGTCTGAGAAAAATCTTCACTCTTCTCTATCTACTTTGGAAGCGGCGCATGCTAAGATTCGTAAGGAAAATGCAACTCTAGTTGCTTCCCTTGCCCAATCTCACGACCGAGCCAGAAGGAGGTTTAACTACCTTAATCATCTTAAAGATATCCAGTAGAAATCAACAGAAGGCACTTCTTCGTCAATTTCATCCCAAAGCAGAAGTTTTTGTGAATGATATTTTACTTTCTAAATCCCTTGATCCTGTCTCTGTTGAACCTTTGGAAGTTGAAGATGATGAAGTACCCAACTCTCCTGATAGTGATTATGATTATGAAAGCTGCGAAGATCTCGCTAATAATGAAGTTATCAATAAGGATCCTTGCGAAAAAATCTACGATGAAAACCCTTCAACCGGCGAGGTGAAACGACAAGATTGTTGAAGAATCTTTACCATCTCCTTCAAATGAGAATATTGATATAGAGAATTAAACTTCTTTGTAATCTTGTTGAATTTTCCTTTTTGATTGCAAAAGATTAAGTCCTGTGTTGAATGAATCATTTAGTTTCTCTTTCCTTCTCATTATAAGAACTCATTTCGCCACCTTATCAAGCAATTCCTTTATTTTCCATTAAGTCTTTTGTTGTAATCTAACAAGCATTGCCTCAGTCTCATTATTATTTATATGTTTCGCAAGCTTATCATTTAATCATTTTCTCAAGCTCGCAAGCTTATCATGTAATCTTTCTTGCGATGAAAAGATCTCAATTACCTATATTCAAAATGTTTAAAGATCTTTCTTGAATGTTGTCATTGCGACAA
The DNA here is from genome assembly GCA_023531295.1 of Papaver armeniacum. Classification (NCBI taxonomy): domain Eukaryota; kingdom Viridiplantae; phylum Streptophyta; class Magnoliopsida; order Ranunculales; family Papaveraceae; genus Papaver; species Papaver armeniacum. Next base: position 38,428 of record JAJJWW010011072.1, read on the forward strand.
GATCGCAGGACGTCTTTACATTTTCATGTAATGACCCATTGGTCTTGCCTTATCATTATTTGTGTGGTCTTATTTTGCCTTCCTAAGTAAAGGTCTTATTTTGCCACCCCTCATTGCGACAAGATCGCAGGACGTCTTTACATTTTCATGTAATGACCCATTGACCTTGTCTTATCATTTCTTAAGTATTTTTGCCTCTGCAGGACATTATATTTGCGACAATATGACAGGTTTAAATGTTCTTGCGACCATAAAATCCCATGACATTGTCGTCTTTGCGACGAAATCGCAGGACGTTCTTACACTTTCATGTAAAAACCCATTGATCTCGTCTTACCCTTGCGTTAGTATTATTGCCTCTGCAGGATCATTGCACAAATATGACAAGCCTAAATTTTCTTGCGAAAATAAAGCCTCATGACATTTGCGTCTTTTGACACTTATCAGCTCCCTAATGGAGGGTGCCGCCCTTATCTTCTCCCTGGTTGCCCCTTCAAGGAGGCGTACATCGGCCATACAAGACTAGCTCCTCCCATCCGGTCTTAACAACAAGCAGTTGTTTTCGCAGCCTCTTATCCCTTATACCTATAGGGCTTATGGTTACGAGACTGCACCCTAAGTGGAGTTTTCTTCGGGCCGAGTGCAGCATGTGCCAAGACTTGTCAAGAGTGGTAAGGAAGTTCCATGCTCCCCCGCACTCTTGACTCAACCGTGTACCTCGGCGCCTTGGTCATACACTGACTCCTTGGAAGAGACCCTCGGTCGCCCAACCAGGGTATAACCTTATATATATAGTTGGGAATCCAATGTATCTCTCCCGGATAGGCTTTCATGGGCCCCAAATCTCCATGACTCAGGTTCCAGGAGCGGTGTAACCTTTTCCCTGAGCCATGTCAAGAGATACCCCCTTATATGACGTACTTTAGGTCTTACATTTGCCTCTTACGAAATATCATTCGCGAACTAGGGTGTACGCCATAAAGGTTCGTCCCATTCACTCACTCATTCATTTTTGTGGAATCATTTAATTATTCATTTTTGATATTTTGTTTGCGAGATGTTTGCACAATCTTATACACTTCATTGAATTTCATAATCATTTTATCGCAAGACATTTTTCCTTAATTCATTCCACTTCACCATCTTCTATGGGTAATACCTCTTGAGATACAACCTATTCCATGGTCTATCCAACCTTTGACCTACGTTCTTTCCTTGGGATCCATTAATCTATATGCCTTTGTACCAACTATTTCTTTGATGATATAAGGTCCATCCCATTTTCTCGCCAACTTGCCACCACTTTTCGCTGATATATTGGTGTTTCTCGCAACACCAAGTCGCCCGGTTGAAATTCACGTATTTTGACACGTTTATTATATTCTCTAGCCAATCTTCGCTGATAATTCTCCATGTGTTGTAATGCTCTTTCTCTTTTTTCTTCTAATTCATCTAACTTGATTAGAATGTTTCCAGCACTAAGGTTCTTCTCCCAAACCTCTTTTTTTGTTGTCGGGATCAAAACTTCTGTTGGAAGTACAACTTCAACTCCATATGTTAAACAGAAGGGGGACATTCCTGTAGCTTCTCTTCTGGTTGTATTATAGGCCCATACCGCATTATGCACTTGTTCGCACCATCCTCTATTGTGTCCTTCTAATTTTTTCTTCAATATGTCTGCTATTGTTTTGTTTGTTGCTTCTGCTTGACCATTAGCCTGGGGGTACAAAGGAGTTGATTTTCCACATTTTATCTGAAACGCATTAAGCAGCAATTCTATATTTTGCCCTTCAAACTGCTTCCCATTGTCAGATACCAATTGTGCAGGAACTCCAAATCTGCATATAATATTTTCAAATATGAAAGTGAAGACATCCTTATCGCGAATATGTTGTACTGCTTTCACCTCAGCCCATTTTGTAAAATAATCAGTTGCGACGATCAGATATCTTCTCTGTCCAGTTCCTGGTAAGAAAGGTCCCACGATGTCTAATCCCCATTTTCCAAAAGGCCACACACTTGTTGAAGAATTTAATAGTGCTCCTGGTGCATGTATCTTCTTTCCATGTCTTTGGCAATCTTCGCAACGCCTTGATACCGTTCTTGCGTCTTCATGCATATATGGCCAGTAGTATCCTTGCGTTTTTGCCTTATACGCTAAGGATCTTCCACCACTATGATTTTGACATCTCCACTATGCAACATCTTCAATATGGCTCCCCCTCTTTCCTTGTTAAACATCTAAGTGAAGGTCCATCAAAAGATCGCCGATAAAGCACGCCATCTCTTAATTCATAATTTGTCGCACGGCTTTTTAATTTGTGTGCCTCTAACCTATCTTTTGGTATTTCCCCTTTCATCAAGTATGCATGAAGTTCTGCTCTCCAGTCTTCTTCGCGAGATTGTGTTCCGTCTTCTATCATCATTATATATGCTTCTTGTTCTTCTTCTTTATTAACTGATGGTGCTAGAAGTGTTTGTATTTTAATATTTCTCGCAGTCGGATCTGTCATCATACTTGATATAAAGGCAAAAGCGTCTGCGAGTCTATTATTTCTCCTTGATATATGTCTCCACTTTATTCTTGGTATCTGCGTCGACAACTCGTCAACAAGTTTCTTATACTTTTGCAAAGATAATTCATTTATAGCATATTCTTCTTTTATCTGGCGAATTGCCAATTGTGAATCACTGGTAATCCTCACATTCTCCAACTTCATTTCTATTGCAAATCGCAAAGCGTGTATTATAGCTTCATATTCTGTTTCATTATTTGTGGATGCAAATTCCAATACGAAGAAAGAGCTATTTTATTGCCCTCTGGCGAAATCACAACAATTCCAATTCCATTTCCTTCTCCATTCGATGACCCATCTACTAATATTTCCCATCTATTCGGTTCTGTTAACAAATCTTTTGGATCTCCATGTTCTTCTTCCACATCCATCATCTCTTCCACTGATTCATCCTCTTCCAAAGGAAATTCGCTAGAAAATCTGCGACAACTTTGTGATTTTGGCGAAGATAATATTTCATATTTGAGTTTGCAATGACTTATTTGAGCATTCCATCTCTCAACTCTTCCCGACCTTTTTGAATTCTTCATTACTGATTCTATTGGTATTTTCGTCACTACCTTGACAATATGCGCTTGGAAATATATACGGAGCTTAAATGTTGCGTAAACTAATGCCAAGATTAACTTTTCAATTTTTGAGTAATTCCTTTCTGCACATTGAAAGTTTTCTTTGATGTAATAAATTGGTTTTTCTACTCCTGCGTCCACTCGCATAATAATCACGCACTTAAGGCATGCGAGGTTGTCGCAAGATAGATTAACAATTCTTCTCCTTCTTCCGCTTTTTGCAAAATTGATATATCCATTAAATGTTCCTTTATTCCTTGCAAGGCTTTCTCGCACTCATTTGTCCATTTAAACTTTGATCCCTTTCTAAGGATATTGAAGAAGTGCTTGCATTTATCGATGACCGCGAGATGAACCTCCCTAAGCGAAGCTAACAACCCATTTAACTTCTGAACATCTTTTACTGTCGCCGGTGTTGGCATATCGCGAACTGCTTGTACCTTTTCTGGGTCAACTTGAATTCCTTCTTTAGATACAATATACCCTAAAAATTTTCCAGATGCGACTCCGAAGGTACATTTTTCTGGGTTTACTTTGATATTAAATTGCCTCATTTGTTCAAAAATTTCTTTCAAATCTTGTACGTGGTTTTTTACTTTTTTGCTTTTTATCAATATATCATCTACATATACCTCTAATGTTTTGTGTATCCATCTCGCGAACACCTTTTCCACCATCCTTTGGTATGTCGCACCGGCATTTCGCAAACCAAATGGCATTTTTGTATAACAATACAATCCTCTTGGAGCAAATAAAGCAGTATGTTCTTGATCTTCTTCGGCGAGAGGAATCTGATTGTAACCTTTATATCCATCAAGAGATGATATCCTTTCATTTCTGCCTTTGCCTCAACCAATTGCGGAATGTCCGGTAATGGGAAACTATCCTTAGGACAAGCTTTGTTTAGATCGGTAAAGTCTATACAAATTCTTATCCCTTTTTTCTTCTTTGGGACTATAACCATATTTGCTATCCATTCGGGATATTTTGCCTGTCTAATGATTCTGCGTCTAACATTTTCGTAGCTCTTCTTCTATTTGAGGATGATAAGTTGTTGCGATCTTTCTAATTCTTTGTTTAAATGGTCTTACATTCTTGTCAATTTCCAATTTATGGCAAGCCACAAATGGATCTATACCAGGCATTTCATCCATATCTCACGCAAAAATATCTTTGTAATCTCGCAGCAAATCAATAGTTCTTCTTTCTTCATCCGCTTCCATTTTAGTCCCAATTTTTAAAATTTTGGGTTCCTCCTCGGTTCCAACATTCACATCTTTTGTTTGTTCCGCTGCGATATAACTAGATTTCTGTTCTCCCATAGGAGTTGGTCCTTTCGCGAGTTCACCCCCTTTTTCCATAATTTTACTAGGTATTCCTTTCCCTTCTTTTGCTTTTATCATGTAAATTCTAAATTCTTCTTCCCTTTTAGCTGCCCTTACCATCTTCCTGCGATCTTTTCGCTTCTTTCCTCGCTCTTCATAATGCTTTACTTCGATTTGATGATATATTCTTCCTTTATCAACATCTCCTACGATTTCGCCAATTCCACTTGGCATAGGAAATTTGATACATTGATGAAGTGTTGATGCTACGCCTTAATTGCATGTACCCAAGGTCTCCCCAACCGGTATGTGGTATGGCGATTCCATATCCACTACACTTAATGTTACCCGTGTTTCAATTTCTCCAAGTAAAATTCGTAATTTTATCTCTCCTTTAGGTATTGTTATGGATTTTCCAAAACCATGGATATAATACATTGGGGAACTCATTTCTTCATCTTTATACCCTAATTTTTTGTAGGTATGGTAAAACATAATACTCACTGGACTTCTGTATCCACCGAGTTCTATTTATTGCCCATTCTTCCACTGCTTCTATCGATTCTTCTTTGTTTTTGCTTGCATTTATCGTGATCACTAGTGGGGATGTATGATTCAAACCTTCTTTAGGTATTTCTGCTGCTGTAAATGTTATTTTCTGCTTTTCCCACTCTTTTAGAGACGATGTCTTTTCTTCATCTATAATTTTCTTTCCTTCCAAATCTCGTTTATGTATTCTTCCTCTGATACTTTCATGAAACTCATTAATCATTTCCTTTGTAATCGAACCGTACTCCATGTCTTCATTATATTCCTCTATCTCATTTGATCTGTTCTTTTCCTTTCTCATTTTCTTGATTCAAATGATCTCAACTGTAATCTTCTATCTTTAATCTTCCAGTCCTGTTGTTTCTAGCGCATATGTAGTTGCAGGAAATCCACACTACACCCCTCATTAGATTCAACGTGATTAACTATTTGAAAGATGATTAACTTTGAACTTGATTGATTATCTTCTTGAAATGTTTACAAATACAATTAGAACAAAACCAAAGCAATTACAATTACTCTCTATTTTCTCTCTCTTAATGACTTGCTTAACAATTCAAAAAAGATCTCTCTCTCCATAGACTTACTCGACCCTTTATATAGAGTATTACATAGTGGATGACAGCTAAGCTGTCCTTTATTTTCGGAAACGACTCACGAATCCTCGCGAATGTGTAACTGCTTGTCCTCGCGACACTCCTAAATCTCGCCAAGTCTTCACACTTTCCTCATGTTCTGACTTTCGTCATCTATTACGTCATTTATTTACCTCCATGCGACTCCTTCGCGACGCAGCCGTTTATTAATCTCGTGAAGTATTGGAGTTGCGATATTCTGATCCTACATTATCACACTTTACTTTGGTGACTTGAATGTTTATAAGACCTTGTGATGAGTGCCAAATAGTGCATACTTATACACCTTTTTATTGGCATTTTACTCATCTTTTGCGTTTAGAAATCAGATATTATCCCAGATTCTGTATTTTCTTTGTTTTCAAGAATAAATATTTGTATTAATTAATTTTGTGTTTTTAGGTAATAAATAAAGCTCGGAGAATCTGAGGAGCCAAAAGAAAGAAGAATTGGAGTCGAGCATCTATGGAGCGAGAAAGCCAAAGCCGCGACGCAACAGTTGCAACCCAACAAGTAGCAACTCATCTACAAGACATGGGCTTGAGCTAGACCTGACCCGCGACCCGGATCCGAGCCCGTACACTCCAAGCCGTTGAGATCTCATCTTGCTGCATCCTACGCTCGCTGCCTCCTACGCATCGACCCTTGATGTCTCCGCTCCACACCAGATCACCCCCAGTTCATCCTGAGCCGTTCAGATCTGTCCCCCAAAGATCCAACGCTCGCTGAGGCCTTCCCATCATCCTTCGCTGTCCCTGCTTCACATCGAAGCACCCTATACCTATACCACTCGAGCTAACCCTCATTTCTCCCTCACCTTTCTCTTTCTTCACCCACTACCTCCATCGAGAGAAAACCCCATCGACCTTACCTCCACCTCCTTCTTCCATGTCTTTTTTACTGAGCCATCACCTCTCCTGTCATCGCCAACAACCCCTCTAGCTCCTTATCCGCCACCCTTGCATCACTTATCTCCATCCATAGCTTCTCTCTTAACCTAGAAGCTAGGGTTGAGATGATTGAAGCTAGGGTTTTCATCAACCACCCTTGCATGTCTATTCGAGAGGAGGCAAGACAAGGAAGGGAAATACGAGTTTGGGTCGAGTAGTGGTTAGTGAGGATTGCTTTTTGTGAGTTATAAATTGGGTTTTTGATGTAAGAGAAAACTAGTGAGTTTTAGTTTTCAATTTAGGGTTCTTAGTTTTAATTTGTAATTTAATTTGAAGTCTGTTTAAGCATGTTTAGTATGGGCTAATTCATATTTGCTAGGATTTACATGAAACCCTAATTCTTGTTATGTTGTTCAACTATGTTGTGATTGTTCTTAAATGCTTAAATTCTTAAGATAATTTCAATCCTTGCACTTCAATACTTTGCTTTCACATTGAATATCATGTATTCATTGTAGCTAGGATTAAACTGTTTTGATTGTGCTCAGCTCATGCTTAAGAGATACTTTTGCCAAACCCTTGACTAATTGTGCTTAACTTAGACAATTAGTGCTGCAGTTTGGTACTCTAGCTGTTGATTGTATTATTACATTGGTGGAACTCCTTGCTTAAGAGATAGTCTTGACACATTGTCCTTATTTGCAATAGGATTAAGAACTTTCCAACTAGTTGACACATAACTTGAACCGGTGGTGGATTGGCAATCCTAGTATCCTTCCACCTTAAAATTTACAATACATCTTGAGTTCTTTGTTACCACAACATCACTTAGTCTTAAGGACTTTAAACAATAGCTTGTATCTCTGTCACTTACATCACCTGGAAACACTTGAGTTAACCTTAGAATAACTTAGCATACACAAGTTCCCTGTGGAAAGACCTGTGCTTGCCACTGCCTTCAAGGCTCTGTGCACTTGCAGATTAAGACATAGGAAAGCATCTTTTAGCTCCTATCAAGTTTTTGGCGCCGCTGCCGGGGAACTGGTAGCGTGCTACTTGTTCATTAGAGCTTAACTTCACTGTTTTCAATTCTCCCCTGTACATTTTGACTATTCAATCATCTGAGCTATCTTCTGTTGTATATTTCTGCTTTGAATCCCTGATTTTAGCTTCTTTTAGCTTAGTTAGCTGTAGTTTTCTTTTTTTTTTTGCATATCTTCATCTATAATTGCATAACATCATTAGTTCTTGATGTCACCCTAGTGTAACTGTGTATTAACCATCCATTGTGAATATTGCATTGTTAAGTTTCCTTTGAGCTTCTTCTAGCTCATTTGCGCCATACAGTGGGAAACTTGTTTTCTTCTGGCTCATTGCCTTTTGTTTACATACACTGAGCATAACTCAGTTGTAGCTAGGTGAAGTTTAGAATCTTGGCATTCCAACATTGGTGCTACCTTGCTCTGTAATACTTCCTTGCTTTAAACTGTGCAAGTATTGAGATCTGAGATTTCTCTCTTGAGTCACAGGTACCTGTGAGCAGCTGGAGGAGACAAGACAGCTGAACCCTGTGGAGTGCCTAAACCCAGTGAATACTGGTGGTATTGGCTTCTAACTCTTCTTTGTATGGTGTATGTTTGATAATCGAATGCATGATAGACTTACAAACTTGCTGAGCCCTCGGACGCAAGTTTGAGCTTGACTCGTTGAGTACTAAGTGAAGTCAGGCGAGTAAGTTGACTCCTTGAGCTGTGAACCAGCTACCATCTTGCAAGCCCCCTGTAGCTGCAAGCTGTGAGCTTATTCTGTGATCTTTGCTAAACCTTGATGCATGCTTGAACTTGAATCACCATTCTTTGTAAGCCTGTATTGCTGAACCATAGCTCTGTATTACCTTGCCTTGTGTGTTCTGCAAAACCCCTGAGCTCTGAGTTTGACATCAACTCAGACTTTTGGTATCTGAGTGAGTTGATGCCACAAACTCAACTGAGCCAGTTGACAATACCATCCTTGCACCTGAGCATGCCCTGGAAATCATTGAAATATACTTGTCTGATAAACTAGCTTCCCTGCTAGGTGTTGTTGACTCTGACTTCTATTGGCTCATTTGTGCACCTGAGCTTGTTAAGACCATCTGCCATGCTAGTACTTGCATACTTGTTAACTCGAATTCTGCTAAAATTGTTGTCCGATTGACCTGTGAATCAACCTGGTTGTGTTGCTATCAATTGTGTTTGAATGTGTATGAAGTAGCAAAGATTTGGTGATTAGCATTTAGATTGATTTTTCAAAACAACACAACCCCGCACAATTTGCACCATTGAGTGGGCACATCCAATAACTTTGTGCACATCACAAAACTTTTTCTTCTTTTGAGCGGCTGTCTTTGTGTAAATTGAGTTGAGCTCTTTCTTTGATTGCCACTACCCATTCCTTGATTACTCCATCTGACGTTTGTGCTCATTTGCAATCTGTGCAATACCAGAGCTGTGTTGAAACCTTGCTTTAGACTGTGCTGATTTGCTAACCCATCAGCTGGAGCTGCTGGGCTACTAAATTGGCAACCACTTGATTGAACCCAACCACTGGCCTGGCAATCTGCCAACCTTCTGGCAAATCATTGCCTTTACACTTCAACCCGGTACTGTTTAAAACCCACTTTCAATTGGGCTTGGGCATTTCACCCAATCTGGGCTCATTCCAACTGAAGCCCACAACCCAAACTAAACCAAACTGAACCCAAATCAACGATAAACACAAACCAAACGGGCTCAACTCAAATCTGGGCTGTGCATTATCAACCCACTTCTGGGCTTGCACAGAACCGAGCCCAACACCACAAAAACTGGGCTATACATTTCTCATCTCACATCTGGGCCGTGCAAGCAAGCTAAGCCTACACCTTTTGGGCTGGAACCAACATATTCTGCTGGGCCTTATAACTTCTCCAATAGCCAATTCCTTTGGGCTTGAGTCTTGTATTGGTGAGTCATTTTTGAGCCTTGCTTTCCTGTGTTGAACTTGTTTGTGTATTAACATGCTAGAGGCGCGTGCTAGGCTATGATTGTGTCTTTTAGAGACCAAACAAACCGACTAGTTAGAATCCGCCCGGACGAAATCGTTAGCATACCCAGTTCTTCAACAGAAAGCCCAATTCCATCAGAAAGCCCATCCGAATCAGAAACCATGGGTGATGAACAAAACCAACCCCGTAGTCTCAAGGACTACATGTACCCAACTAGGGCAACCCAGCCCTCTTGCATCATTCTGCCAGCCGATGCTTGTCAGTTTGAACTGAAAGCAAGCACAATTCACATGCTACCCGTGTTTAGAGGGGTCAATCTTTGAGAACCCCTACCATCACGTGAGAGACTTTGAGGATATTTGTGGGACTCTGCGTTTTAACCAAATGCCAGAGGAGTCCCTCAAATTGAGATTGTTTCCTTTTTCTACGAAAGACAAAGCCAAGTCTTGGCTACATGCTCTACAACCACAATCCATTAGAACTGGGATGACCTCACAAAAAGAGTTTTTCAAAAAGTTTTTCCCAAACCATAAGACTGCGACAATTCGCCAAAGTCTAAATGGTTTTGTGCAATTAGAAGACGAAACTCTAGCAAGGTATTTGGAGAGATTCAATGAATTACTACTCCAATGTCCCCACCATGGTTTTGAAAAATGGAGACTCGTGCAAATATTGTATGAGGGTCTAGATGTTAGAACCCGAACCACGGTCGAGTCAATGTGCAATGGTGCATTTATTGACAAGAGTGCCGATGACGCTTGGGCTTTTCTAATCGAAGTCGCTGAAAAGACTCAACAATGGGAGTCCATCCGAGAACCGAGAAGGACTACCCCTGTACAAAATGTTCATAGAATCGAGTCTGACTTTGAGGGAAATGCAAAAATGGCATCTTTGGCCCGGAGAATAGAAGTGCTTGAGTTGGAAAAGAATGTAAAATCTAATGCCCCTACTCTCAGTGACCAAATTGATAGGGCCACTTGTGCCGCATGCCATAGTTTCGACCACTTAGTGGACAGCTGTCCAGATTTATATGCATTTCAAGAGTCCAAGTCCGAGCAAGCCAATGCATTGTACCAGAGACAAGAGAACAACCCTTATTCTCAAACCTACAACCCAGGGTGGAGGAATCACCCTAACTTCTCATGGTCCAAGGGACTGTACAAGGGGACCAACACATAACAACCAAGGATACTCATATCCTAGAAACCCCCAAGTACAACCACCCCCTCGGTACCACAGCAGAAAAAGACTAGCTTGGAAGACTGTGTCATTCTGTTGACCCAAGGTCTTTCAAAACTTGAGAAAACTACCGACCAACGTCTCACAACCCTAGATCTTAAGATAGGGCAAATCTGTGATGCATTGAATGAGAGAGAGAAAGGAAAATTTCCTAGTCAACCCCTACAAAATCCAAAGACTGTGTTTCAAGCAGGCTCCTCTACCTGCAATGAAACTTCACATAGTCAAGCAAATGCTGTCACCACTCTCCGTAGTGGTAGAATTGTTGAGAACCATGTAGGTGTACCACCTTCAAGCGAGTCTACATCAGACTCCCAAGTACACACAACACCACCGGAAACATCTACTGTAGAGAAAGAATCTGAACCCATTGAGAAAACCAAGAGTCCTACTAATATAGATGTTCCTGTGCCAAGTCATGTTCCTGTTGCTCCATTTCCACAACGGTTGGTGCAACAGAAGGGGGGTACCCAATACAACGAGATGTTGGAATTGTTCAAAAGAGTTAACATAAACATTCCATTTCTTGAAGCAATCAGGCAAATACCTGCCTATGCTAAGTTTTTGAAGGACCTGTGCACACAAAAGCGAAAGCTTCATGTGCATAAGCGTGCCTTTCTCACCGAGCAAGTAAGTTCAATTATTCAAAACAAAACCCCACCTAAGTTTAAAGACCCAGGTAGCCCGACTATCTCTTGTACTATAGGTGAGCATACAATCAGGAAAGCTTTATTGGACTTAGGAGCTAGTGTGAATCTACTTTGCCATATTCTTTGTATGTGCGGTTAGGTCTTGGGGAATTGCAACCCACTCTGTCACGCTACAATTAGCGGACGGATCTGTGAGAGTCCCTCGGGGAATCGTTGAAGATGTGCTAATCAAGGTTGATAAATTTTATTTCCTGTGGACTTCATTGTGTTGGATACCCAACTTTGTGCAAAATCTGAAAATCATATTCCCGTTATCTTAGGACGTCCCTTCTTGGCAACGTCAAACGCTATCATAAATTGTCGTAGCGGGATATTGAATTTGTCTTTTGGCAACATGATTGTAGAGCTGAATGTCTTTCGTGTGAACCAACAACCCATAGAGTGTGATGATGATGAATTGCACGAGGTTAACATGATTGAGAGTCGATTCAAGACTCATTGCCCGACATTTTGTCGGTGGACCTGTGCAAGCATGTTTAGACAATTTTGACTTAGATCTCTTTGAGTTCGAGTACATTAGTGAAGTCCACTCTTTGCTAGAGTCTGTGCCACCCATGGATATTGCCAAATGGCAGAATGCAGTGGAAACTCTTCCACTCTCTGATACCACATCTGCCCCACCTCTTGACACACCACCTAAGCTTGATTTGAAACCTTTACCCGATACCTTGAAGTATGCATTCTTAGGTCCTTATGAGACTTTACCTGTGATTATTGCATCATGTTTAGACACGGAACAGGAAAGTCAACTTTTAGAAGTACTTAAAGAGCATAAAGGAGCCTTAGGTTGGACCATCTCCGATCTTAAGGGTATAAGTCCCACAATTTGCATGCATCACATAAACCTTGAGGAGAACACTAAACCATCTAGGGAAATGCAAAGGAGACTTAACCCCAACATGAGAGATGTTGTCAAGGGTGAGATTCTGAAAGCGCTTGACGCGGGTATCATCTACCCGGTCCACGATAGCCAGTGGGTCGAGTCCTATTCAGGTAGTACCCAAGAAGTCGGCATTCTTGTTGTTCAAAACGAGATGAATGAGCTACTTCCCACCCGTGTGACCACTTTGGGTGGCGAGTATGTATTGATTATAGAAAAGCTGAACACGGTAACCAAGAAAGACCATTTTCCCCTTCCCTTCATTGACCAAATCTTTGGAAAGGTTAGCCAAACATAAGTACTCTTGCTTCTTAGATGGCTATTCGGCTACAACCAAATTCACATAGCACCCGAAGACCAACAAAAGACCACATTTACATGTCCTTATGGAACATTTGCTTATCGTCGTATGCCTTTTGGGATGTGCAATGCACCCGCTACTTTTCAACGTTGCATGATGAGCATTTTTTCCGACATGGTAGATAAGTTTTTTTGAGATTTTTATGGATGATTTTTCTGTGTTTGGATCTTCATTTGATGAGTGTTTGCATCACCTCACATGTGTGCTAGTTAGGTGTAAGGAGAAGAGTTTGGTCTTGAATTGGGAAAAATGCCATTTCATGGTTAATTCAGGCATTGTTCTAGGGCATATCATCTCGGAAAAAGGCATAGAAGTAGACAAAGCCAAGGTAGATCTCATTCAACAATTGCCTCAACCTCGTTACGTGAGGGACATCGGATCATTTCTAGGCCATGCGGGTTTTTACCGCCGATTCATCAAAGACTTTAGTAAAATTTCACGACCTTTGTGCAATCTTCTTGCAAAAGATGTTGCATTTGTCTTTGATGATGCTTGTAAGGAAGCATGGGAGCAACTGAAGGCTCTCCTTACATCTGCCCCTATAGTCAGACCCCCTGATTGGTCATTACCATTTGAGATTATGTGTGATGCGTCGACTATCTTTGTAGGAGCTGTTTTAGGCCAAAGAGTAGACAAACTCCCTTATGTGATCTACTATGCTAGTAAAACACTTAATGATGCTCAATTGAATTATTCCACTACTGAGAAGGAGTTGCTAGCTGTTGTGTTTGCATTAGACAAGTTTAGATCTTATTTGATAGGGTCTAAGGTCATCATTTATTCGATCATGCTTTGCATTGAGATATCTTTTGTCTAAGAAAGATGCTAAGGCTCGTCTAATTCGATGGATACTCTTGCTACAAGAGTTCAACCTCGAAATTCGAGATAAGAAAGGGTCGAGGAGAATGTTGTTGCCGATCACTTGTCTAGGTTGAATGTTGAATCTTCGATGAGTCTGTGTTGATTAGGGAATCATTCCCGATGAGCAATTGATGCTTGTGTACGAGATGCCTTGGTTTCTTTGATATTGTGAACTACCTTGCTACAGGTAGAATGCCCTTGCATTGGTCTAAACAAGACCGTTCTAAGTTCTTGGCTGAAGTTAAACATTTCCTTTGGGATGACCCATATTTGTTTAAGTACTTGCCAAGACCAAATCATTAGGAGATGTGTCCCCAATTACGAACAAAGGGACGTCATCTCTTTCTGTCATGACCATGCTTGTGGAGGCCACTTTAGTGCCAAGAAAACTGCTGCAAAGATCTTGCAAAGCGGTTTCTATTGGCCAACTTGTTTAAGGATTGCCATGCATTCTGTGTTGCTTGTGACCGATGCCAGAAACTAGGAAGTATATCTAGGAGAAACATGATGCCCTTACAACCCATTTTGATTGTTGAGCTGTTTGATGTTTGGGGCATTGATTTCATGGGTCCATTTCCGAATCTACGAAGGTAAGTTATACATCCTTGTAGCTGTCGATTATGTCTCTAAGTGGGTAGAGGCCATTGCATCCAAAACCAACGACCATAAAGTTGTTCTTTCTTTTCTTAAGGAGAACATTTTTTCCCGTTTTGGAACCCCGAGAGCGATAATCAGTGATGGAGGTAGTCATTTCTGCAATAGACCCTTTGAATCACTAGTGCGCAAGTATGGAATCACTCATAAGGTCGCAACACCTTACCATCCTCAAACCAGTGGCCAAGTAGAAGTTTCTAATAGGGAAATTAAGCATATTCTTGAGAAGACCGTCAATCCTTCTAGGAAAGATTGGTCTTTGCGCTTAAATGATGCTTTATGGGCCTATAGGACTGCATACAAGACTCCCATTGGGATGTCTCCTTACTGGACTTGTGTACGGAAAAGCATGTCATCTACCTGTTGAGTTAGAACACCGTGCATCTTTGGGTTGTGAAAAAGTTGAATTTTGATCTTGATAAAGCTGGTACCGTAGAAAACTTCAACTCAATGAGTTAGAAGAATTGAGAAATGATGCATATGATAGTGCCAAAAACGTACAAACATAGAATGAAGGTGTTTCACGATAAGCGCATTCTGCGCAAGTCTTTCACCCCAGGTCGAAAGTTTTATTGTACAACACTAGGTTGCATTTGTTTCCAGGAAAGCTACGGTCTCGATGGTCAGGACCAATCTTGGTACGTCACCGTTTTCCCCATGGAGCGGTAGAAGTTGAAAACCCAGCAAACAAGAACATTTTCAAAGTCAATGGTCAAAGAGATTGAAACCATTTACGGAACATCTTCCACCGAGAAGTTGAGACCGTTGACTTGGAAGACCCCATCTATGTGGACTGATCTAGTTCACTTGTGTACATACTTATGGACTAAAAATCCATCATCTTTCCCTTTTCTTTTTCTTTTTGCATAATTTTGATGTGTGCTAACCAACCTTTTTGTCTTGCGCTCGTGATTGTTTGCTTTCAAAGCATTCATCTTTCTATGGTTTAGCAACACCCTTGTACATCAGGTAATCTCTTCCCTTTTCTTTATTTAACATAGTTCTCTCGGTATGTGACTTTTTAAATTCTTATTATCTGTTGACACATTGAGGACAATGTTTAATTTAGGTTTGGGGGTACATACATTTGCATATAGAGTTTTTAGTCATTCTTTTCAAACTTCTTTGTAAAAAAAAAAAAAAAAAAAAAAAAAAAAAAAAAACTCAAATATTTGCATGAAAAACCTCCAACTTTTAGAGATTTTAGATTCACTAGCATGCTTTTAGCTATGATTACATAGAGAGTCTGACCGAAATAACAAGAACTTGGAAATCTTGGAGAACGCAATCGGGTTCCTTAGTTGATTAGAGCGTTAAAGTTGGATTTAACCATACCTGGGGGCGAATTAGGTCTTTGTTTAGATATTCGGTAGTAGAATTGTGATCAACCATAGTGGAGACTACCCATTTTACATCAAGCGAGGTACCGACCTTCACTCTTTGTGACTTTCTAGAAAAGCTTTTAGAGTGTGTGTCACCGTACGTCAATTAGGGTAGGAATGGTGAGCTACCCAACTTCGCACCACTTTCAAAGCACTACTTTTGTTCTCTTGAGTGCTAATTCCGTCAATCATGAGGGTGACGTCTAAAGATGAAAACTCCTTCTAAATATCGATTTGCAGTTAAGCATCACTCTCTCTCAATCAATCAGCAAGATCCATAGAAACACATCATCGTCGGCAAGCGGAGCAACATCGGAATATTTGAAGAAAAGTTGATATAGTCCAAGGTTACGTGCAACAAAAGAAAGGAAAAGAAAATAGGATGAGAATTAATGAAGTTTGTAAAATCAAGACAATACAAGTTATGGAAATTGTGTGATATAGTCCTTCATCCATGGAGTTAGTAGTTTTATTGTTTTTATTTTCAATTAATGTATATAGTGAAGTTCTTAAAAAAAAAAAAAAAAAAAAAAAAAAAAAAAAAAAAAAAAAAATAATAAAAAAAAAAAAATTGTAGTTTATTTTCTTAGTTTTGATACCACCATGGTAAAGAAGAAAATTCCAAGTAACAAGGAAATTGAGTAGAAAAGTTAAAAATTGTCAAGTTTTGTGAAGTTTAGAAGTTCGTCATCAACATTTGAAGACCGAAGACCGAAGAGTGAAGACGTTTCTATGGTTCTTATGAGAGAGTGATATTAATTGCCGATCGGGTGAAAAGGTAGTGAGTACTCCCACCCTTGCTAATGGTTGATTTCCTTCCTTAGAGATCATCAGAAAAAGATTCTTTTTGTCCACACTTTTGTGGAGTCTCCAGATTTTATTTGGAAGGTTAGCCTTCTTACCTACAACGTGTGCAGGATTTCTCTCTTTATTCCTGCCTGCACACATGAGAGACTAAAAAAGCGATCTTTTTGAGTGCAATTATCATAAAACCCTAATGGTGAGGCAGAAGTCGAGGCTTATGATCACAATCGAATCCGAATTCTTTCATATGGTATGGTTACTTCTCGCTCAGCACTTAAGGATGAGAATGCGTTCTTTAGTAGTTCTAACTTCTTGTTACTAGCACGCGAGAAACTCTATGTCCTCATAGCTCCTTGGATGCTTGAGACTCTTTTACACTCTGAAGTTGGAGAAGGTTTTGTGGGTACACCTCTGGTAAACCCTCATGAGACTACAACTCGTCCACTAGGGACACCTAGGGGTTTAAAGGCTTAGTGCATACGCTAAATGCATTCGAGAGACTACGACGGTGGTATAGTTAGGATTTCTTATTTTTGTTTCACTTGAGGACAAGTAAAATTCAGGTTTGGGGGTATTTGATGAGTGCCAAATAGTGCATATTTATACACCTTTTTATTGGCATTTTACTCATCTTTTGCGTTTAGAAATCGAGATATTATCCCGCATTCTCGTATTTTCTTTGTTTTCAAGAATAAATATTTGTATTAATTAATTTTGTGTTTTTAGGTAATAAATAAAGCTCGGAGAATCGAGGAGCCAAAGAGAGAAGAATTGGAGTCGAGCATCTATGGAGAGAAAGCCAAAGCCCGCGCGCAACAGTTGCAACCCAACAAGTAGCAACTCATCTACAAGACATGGGCTTGAGCTAGACCCGACCCGTGACCCGGATCCGAGCCCGTACACTCCAAGCCGTTGAGATCTCATCTTGCTGCATCCTACGCTCGCTGCCTCCTACGCATCGACCCTTGATGTCTCCGCTCCACACCAGATCACCCCCAGTTCATCCTGAGCCGTTCAGATCTGTCCCCCAAAGATCCAACGCTCGCTGAGGCCTTCCCATCATCCTTCGCTGTCCCTGCTTCACATCGAATCACCCTATACCTATACCACTCGAGCTAACCCTCATTTCTCCCTCACCTTTCTCTTTCTTCACCCACTACCTCCATCAGAGAAAACCCCATCGACCATACCTCCACCTCCTTCTTCCATGTCTTTTCTGAGCCATCACCTCTCATCATCGCCAACAACCCCTCTAGCTCCTTATCCGCCACCCTTGCATCACTTATCTCCATCCATAGCTTCTCTCTTAACCTAGAAGCTAGGGTTGAGATGATTGAAGCTAGGGTTTTCATCAACCACCCTTTGCATGTCGATTCGAGAGGTCGAGGCAAGACAAGGTCGAAATCGGGTTTGGGTCGGTGTAGTGGTTAGTGAGGATTGTTTTGTGAGTTATAAATTGGGTTTTGATGTAAGAGAAAACTAGTCGAGTTTTAGTTTTCAATTTAGGGTTCTTGTTTTAATTTGTAATTCTAATTTGAAGTCTGTTTTACATGTTCAGTATGGGCTAAACTTATTGCTAGGATTTACATGAAACCCTAATTCTTGTTCTGTTGTTCAACTATGTTGTGATTGTTCTTAAATGCTTAAATTCTTAAGATAATTTCAATCCTTGCACTTCAATACTTTGCTTTCACATTGAATATCATGTATTCATTGTAGCTAGGATTAAACTGTTTTGATTGTGCTCAGCTCATGCTTAAGAGATATTTTGCCAAACCCTTGACTAATTGTGCTTAACTTAGACAATTAGTGCTCTGGTTTGGTACTCTAGTTGTTGATTGTATTATTACATTGGTGGAACTCCTTGCTTAAGAGATAGTCTTGACACATTGTCCTTATTTGCAATAGGATTAAGAACTTTCCAACTAGTTGACACACATAACTTGAACCGGTGGTGGATTGGCAATCCTAGTATCCTTCCACCTTAACATTTACAATACATCTTGAGTTCCTGTCTTACCACAACTTTCACTTAGTCTTAAGGACTTTAAACAATAGCTTGTATCTCTGTCACTTACATCACCTGGAAACACTTGAGTTAACCTTAGAATAACTTAGCATACACAAGTTCCCTGTGGAAAGACCTGTGCTTGCCACTGCCTTCACTGGCTCTGTGCACTTGCAGATTAAGACATAGGAAAGCATCTTTTAGCTCCTATCACCAAAACAAATTTATGTCAATGGTTACTTTTAAATACATGATTACATTCATTATACCATTCCAATGACGTTGCGTTGGCGCGGAGCTATATCTAGCTAACAAGTTCCCTGAGGATGTAAAATTTAATCGAGTACATTATTATACTAAGTACAACAATGCGTCTATTGTACTTAGATATTGGAATTTCATCTCCCAACACATCTTCGTCATATTCCTTTGGACGAGATGGTTACTTACTTACATTTTAACCTCGACTAATCATGGGAGTGCTATCAGGATGCATGTCTTTGTTAAATTGCCTCGACAACTTTAGACATATGCAACTGGTGGAATAATATACCACAAGCTCGTATTCGATCGAGCTTTCCCAAGATTTTCATCTCAAATTCGGATTTTAAATAGCTTTTAAGGTCTCTTATTACATCAAGAGTAAAAATCATGTTTCGTACCATCAACATAAATAGCTACAATTCCAAATCGGGAACTTTCTTATGAATACGCAAGGAAAAATAACTTACTTGTTTATCCCCTCCAAATCAAATAGCCACTTAGACGGGTATACCACATCGCCCGATTGCTTGAATCTATAAGTGAGCATTCTATCTAGCGTAAACGCACTCATCGTGTTTAGAGTCATTTGATTTGGGCAACAAAGTCTATCAAGTACTTTTGTAAATATATTCTATCTCTTGCTTCTTTCGGAGATACGTAACAACCACATACATATCTTTGCATTTCAAGTCCTTTTGAAATTACCAAGCTAACTAAGTAGCGGAACTCTATAACGTTCATTACAAGAGAACAATTCCAGGGCTTTGTGAGAAACCTCGCGCCACAAGGCGAGTCTTTGTACTTTAAGACTACTTTCTTCTCATTATGCTTTATGACAAATTAATTATGTATGTCCAATAGGCTTTACACTTGGTTGGTTATCACTACCACACCAAATACCCGTATATTTGCCAAAAAACTAAGTTCTACCTGGATTGCGTAGGCCAAATATGCTATTTATTTGAAATTAATCAAAATAAAGCATGGTTCGATCTCATTGTGCTCTACTTCTGGAGCAACTATTTATGGATTATATCATCATTGTGCACACATGATCCTTCCGATTGACTCATGTGCATTCTCATAATCCGTCAGGATTTCATTGTTCTCTAGAATCATTTAAAACTTGGGAGCGTCCTCCAGTATTGATTCATGGAAATAGTCAGAGACAATCAAATGAGATTCTTTCATTAATGATACAAATTAGGTTGTGCCTTACTCATCTACTTCCTTTCTAGGTGAGCTTTGATCGAACCTGGTGGTCTCTCCATCTTCCTTTATGGAGCCACGGCCTCAACTACACTTCCACCAAGTGTAGTTACAACACCTTAGTCTATGGTGTACCCCATGCGAGGATTTCTAACCTTGCGGGAATATTTGCAGCTGGTATGTGTGATCTTGTCACTTTAGCGACATCAGTGTACATTCTGAAAATTGATTATTCTTTGTCACTTCACATTTATATTTGTGGAGTACAAGAATCAATATGTGATACAGTGGGAACACACCACGACAATTCCTGTCGTTCCCTTAGAAAATACTTTTTCTTATCTCCCCTAACGGACGGAAGATTTGTCTCACTAAAGTGACAAACCGCAAATCTAGCGGTAAGAGATCTCTGCCAAAAGGTTTTAAAATGCGGATAATTGTTGGGAGTAAATATTCAACAAAATTACTTAATCATTTTCATGACCCATCATAGTACGATGTGGACTCATAATGGCACATATATAGTGCAACCAAAAATACGTAATAACACAAACGTCAGGCTTAAATTCAGTTACCAACTGGTACGTAGAAAAGGTTGACTAATATTGGGTTCTACAAAAATTAAGTAAAGATGCGCATAATATTGCATATCCCCAAAGCAATAAAAGGTAGGTTGGTAAGCATAACCTATTCCTTAGATACCATCTGTAACCTTTGATGGTAGCCTCTGCGAGACCATTGGGTATAAGATGCTCTATATTGATCCTATTAAACATGCAATATTCATCAAGTCCTTTTGATGTAAATTCTCTAGCATTAACAAGGGTGGTTAGCCTTTACACTTTGCATTGTGTAATATGTGCTAGGAGTTCTCAAACGCAATTTTTTTTTTTTGGGAACTATAACTAGTCCAAAATGTCAAAACATTCACCAGATCCATCAGTCACTTTAATGGTCCGCATTCTGCATGAATGTTTTTCTAAAGTTCACCTTGTTTTCTTTGTAATATGGAATTTTTACCATTTGCATCTTAGGATGGTCTCGATCTTTGTTTTTGAAGACTTTGTAAAAATGAGTGATATGCTTTTTACCTAAAAGCATAATGGGAAGGGGGTTGTGCATCTAGTAATTTAGAAAACACTTATTGAGAGATATGTCGGCACTTTGCATTCTGTCAATCTTTTTCCCATTTTCGTTCATTCAAATAAAGTGATATTTGTATGAGTTCTTTCAAAACAATCATCATTTCACAACCAAAGTTTCTCTATGGTTATGCCCAAAGCCTGTATGAGCCAGTTTCGAACATTTCATCATCGGAGTCAATATGATTCAATAATGCAAATATTATAGTGAATTAGATTGTACTAGATTGACTCATTAGTTTCTCTAAAATATATTTCCTTCCAAATATATTAGAGACTATAAAAGATGCAATCAATTACATTTTCATCATTTAGATGTTCCACAAGATATCCATTTGCACGGGTTACTTGGGAATTTAACAAGGTGTGATCATCTCTTGGTACATCTAGAGATTTTGCGACGTCTTTGTTCTATCTTGAAGAAAAAAATGAGCAATGTTGTGCTCGATAAGATAATCAATTGGCCAGGCAAAGTTCTTGTTGCCATTAAAGTTGATGTGAAAATTGGTTGTTACTATGATACACATACACATTATATTGTATATACCAACATCTATGACCAGGTGCATTTCCAACTCTTTTATTTATGATGAGAGCTAGAATTACATTTTAGCTGATCCCATATTCAATTGATACCTATACTTTGGTGTCATTACTGCTGGGGAAAAAATAATAATATTTTTTTTTCTCATGATATATATGTCCCTTTTCACATGCTTTATATGAGTCGGTACGTCTAACCCTCATTACTTTGCGGTTCTTTCCATTTTCAATTTTGCTACATTTAGCTTAATTTGAGAAATTTCTTTATCTCAATAGGCCAAGAGAATCTCACTACACATGTCAACCACTTACTTTAGGTTGAATATATTACTAAAGATAATTCTCTTGTTGTCATACTTCAACATATACCGGTTTGTTAGTATTATGGATGAAGTAGAGAAATGAAAAATTTATGACTCATATCATCTTTTGTGAGTTCTTCCACAAAAATTGGAATACATGTGATTTTATTGGAACATATGTTTTGAAACTATTGACAGATTAATAGTCGAGCAAGTGGATACATTCCACGGAACATTCAAAATTTTTGGGAAAATATCAAGTATCCAATAATGGTGCTCAAGTACTTCTAAGCCCCAAATGAATACATTGGAATTGAGTTGGTACAACCAATTCAACAAAATACACCATTCAACTATATCCAATATCATATTCAAGAGAACAAATAACATTAAGACCAAAATTCTTAATGATTGAGATCAATAAAAATAATTTAAATTGACCGTTTATATGCTGTTGACTTATTTTAAGACAAAAATAAACAAAACTAGGCATGTTCTACAAACAAATAAATAATCCTAGCAAGCACTCAATGTAGGAATCCATGTTTATTTTATAGTTACATACCTTTTGGCTTTGGTTCCCCATGTACATAGACATAACCGGAACAGCTTTAGCCACACATGTCCCTAAACCAGTCAAGCACTGAACGGAACAGAACGGAAACATGAACGAACGGGTCGGAACGGACCAGAACTGGGTTGACCGGATCGGGTCGCAAGGTCGGATGTAGGTCTTCTCCTTGAACAAGATTCTGAAATCGTTTCTTCCCAGATTTTCTATTTCCGTCGATCTGATCCGCAAGCTACCCTGTTAGTGTATACGCAGTATGAACATGGAAAGCTACCCTGCTAGTGTATACGCAGTATGAACATGGAACGAAATTATTCCCCATTAGAGCATACACAGTACGGAAATGAAATAAAAATAAAACAATAACAACAATAAAAATAATTCCAGATTAGATGAATCAAAATCATCCCTAATTGATTAGTATATACACAGTACGAAAATAATAACCATAACCAAAATAATTCCTAATTCATAATCAAATCAATTTTCGCCTACAAGCGGATTAATTAAACCAAAACAATCTCTAATTCATAAACCCAATGTCTGTGCCAAAAACCAAAAAATGGGAAGAAAAAAAAAAATCCAACTTAGCTTATTTGACGATGACGATTCCATTGATTCCAACGCAGTGTACTTTGTAGCAACCCAAAAGAAAACAAATCAAAATCCATTGCTGCAGGGTTAGAGCTCGTGGTGATAACGTTTTGGAGTGATATTTAGGGGAAAATAAAGAAGCAGAGAGGAGTTTTCATTGATAAGAAATAATAGGGTTACATGGAACAATCCTTTACATATATGTGGAAGGGAATACCAATAGGATTCCGTTTTGGACCGTACATCCATGGGCATGGGCCCTTTAACAAGAAAAAAATATTATCACAAAAAAACGAATAAAATCAGATCAAATAAACCCCCCCCTACTACAAAAATGAATCAAAAATAAATCACCAAAAATTACATTAAAAACAGAAAACAGCCAAACAAAAATGAATATAAGAAAAAAAAACCGCACATAAGAAATAAACAATGAGTTAAGAAGATTAGGGTTTTCGGAGGCGAGGGGAAGAAGAAGAGTTTTTCTTTCCATTGAAGAGATATAACGATTAGTATTCTAGAAAGCAGGGTTTTTTTTTTTCTTTTTCCTTAATTTTTACGCGAATAAAGATGTGAATATTTTGCGAAAAATCGTTTTTTTCTCCTTTGAGAAAAAGTGAAACGGAGCAATTCTATGAGTGGGTGAGGGTCATCATTGAAGGAGGGAGGTATTCTCACCGTGCGACGTGGGGCATATGACTTAGGTTTTTTTTAAAGGAGTTAGATTAACAGAAGCCCAACAACAAAATTTAGCGGAAGAATCAAGGATTCAAAGCCTAATACCGCAATTAGGTGGACTATAGTAATTGACGACCCACACCCAACTATCTTCAGTGTTCACTTTTAAAAGATATACTTCAAGAGCGAGTTCGTGCACACTCTTAACGAGTGTATATTTCACATTTTAATCTCTACCATTGATTTAATTTAAGGAGTTATGTAACGAGGATCGTGATTCTAAACATGGAGGGTAATGGGGCATCAGTTAAATAATCAACCAATCAGAAGAATATGTGAAATATACACTCGTTAGAGGAGTGTGAACAGATTTGCACTCCTTCAAGAGCACTCGGAACCAGAGTGTGAATCCATTTAAATAATCGAAAAACTGACCAAGAATAGTAACTCAGGGCAGCCAAACTATTTTGTAACAGTTTTCGGGACGTCTATTATTCGTTCCAATTTTGGATTGTGAGCCAATTTGCTAACCATCTGATCCGACGGCCAGTGTCTTTCAGAATCGCCGCCTGAAATATATCGGGCTCTGATAAACACTAAAACTGTTTCTTAACCCTAACGGTATACTTATAAATAGTCCGATCGCACAATAGACCCAGTTCATAACAAAATACGAAACAAGATAGTACTGCATTACAAGAAGAAGAAGAAGAATTCAGAGAAACATACAAGAAGAAGAAGAATAAGATTTTGCAAATGGATCCTAATCTAGTTAAAGCAGTTGAGAATGTTGTTGAAGGAGTCTTTGATCGAGAAGGGGGTTTAATCGCAATTGGTAACATAGATCAAGATTTTTATCTAATCACACGATTAGTAATTCAAATCATGAATGGTCCCGAGCAGGGTCTGCATATTACAACAGATGTTGATCTCACGAAATTCGTAATTGTGGTGAAGCATCAAATAAGTGAAAACCCCGAGTTTGCATATCCTGTAGAGTCACAGAATCTTTCACTTAATATCAACGACGAAATTGTAGAGATGGAAGACAACGTGCAACTTCTCGTCACTCGACCACTAACAGAGATTCGACTTTTTCTTAATCTGCTTCAGCCCCAGGAATTAGATGAAGAACATCTTGATTTTGTGTCAGAATTGGAAGAAATACTGTTACAAGACCAAGCAGAAGAAAACCAAGAGGAAGAAGAACAAGGAAGAAACGGTCATCTTACTACTCCCAATCCAGAGATCGGCGAATCATCTTGTTTTTTTTTAAGTTATCGATGATTCACTCGTTCTTGATCATCATCATCATCATCAACTTCTTCTTCTTCTTCTTTATTTTTTCTTCGGTTTCATTTCAAATTCAATCATTCCCGTTATTAACCAAGATTAATGGTGAAATGGGTTTTTTTAAAACAGAGTATTGGGATATCAGCAATGCATATGCAAGTATTGAACAATAATAAAGTTGATTTTTTGTGTTTTTTTTTTTTATTTGATGGGCATAAATTTGGGATTTTTGATAGAACTGATTTCGATGCTTAATTCTATCTGTAATTACCATTTGGTGTATGTAGATTTGGTTCAAATGATGTTGCTTTAACAACAGTTTGTACAGCTCATTTTTTTGATTCATGGTATTTCTTATATTCAATATCACCATTAATGGTTCAATCTCATACTTTGTGTTCTTCTGGTTCTGTTATTTCAAATGGAACCCTAATTCAAACTGGTGGTTATAATGATGGTGTTCGTGTTATTCGTTTTAAATCTCCTTGAAATTAATAATCAACAATCGCAAGAACCCCTTATTAATCTTGAATCAGTACTGGTAGATCCTAAACAAAACGGAAATCAAGAAGATTCTTGACGGAAAATTGTGAAAGTTGTGATATTTTTGATGGAAAATTGTGAAAGTTGTGATATTTTTGATGGAAAATAGGTTCTTGATTGATAACTTAACTGTGTACAAAGATTTCTTCCAAGAATGCATTACACCCTCAATATGGTTTCACCAGCATTTCCAAACCTATTATCAAACCTTGGATCTTGTTCTTCTGAAGATGTGTATCAACTTTGGCATAATCCATTACAAAAACCCTTTCTCTGGTTTGGTGATTTTCATCCTAATGTCTTCACAAATTGTTGGGTGCAATAATCAAAAACAAGGATAAATCAAATAAGCAAAAGTTATTGATACTTAGCTCCTTTATAGTGGAAGTGATCGATTTGATGAAACGGACGAGCTCCCCAAATCTCCTAACAATAACAAGGCAAAACTTTGGAAAACAGAGTGAGTCACGTGTTAAACACGTTGCCCTTAAGACATTAGCGCCCGGCTACACTCAAGAGTGATGCTATAGCCCTCACTGGACGGATATCTCCAGGATAAAACACCCTACTACACCTACTACTAGCATATGTAGTAGATGCTCAACTTGAGCTTGGCAACTCCGAAAAAACCGTTAAGGAAAATCGCGAACGCTTAAGAAACGGCTATAAAATATTTTCCCTTAGGGATCCCTCTACAATAAGGAGAAACCCCTTTACCATAATTTTTACAAAAGTAGTAAATTTGTTTATATAATGGAACAAAACAACTTAAGAAGAAGAACTCCCCAATGTGGGACTAAAAAGCTTATATAGTCTCTTAAAACAACTAAAAGGTGGAAACTCCACAATGTGGGACTAATACGTTTTTTCATTCACAAAAGAAAACAATAACTTATAATTTTATTAAAACCTTAAAAATCCTTTTTATTAATTGTTTTCCAACAATCCCCCACATGAATGAAAACTCAATAAAACAGGAAAACACAGATAGATCTTGGTAAATCAACATCCCAATCTCACGACCCAAACAGACTGAACAGATAGACGGATCGTGCAAGTATTGAAATCATACTAGTCATTTCTACATCCTCTCCCTCACACAACAGTGTGTTGACCCCAGGGTCATACTATGGATTGCAAAAATCATATAGTATAGAGAGCTTTCATCTTTAGTTCCTCACAAGTGAGACTAAAGGTTCTTTCACCAAAGTGAAAAGCATGAACTAGTGAACCCTTAGTTACCCTTAGGTCCTAAGTTCCAGTAATACCAAAACCATCAAAACAAAAATCACATAAAAAGCGCAGGAAATACCATTTTAGGCGGAGAGGTGTCCATGAGGTCTTGAACCTTTGCTTAGTGAGATATTACCGGAATTACTTGCTAGAGACAGGTGAACTATGTCTTGAGCTGCTAGCATTTGATGTAATTCGTGATAACAACCACGGATGATATCTCCAAGGGTGCTGCCAAGCTCGTGCCGTTTTGTCCAATTTGGCCCCTGGACATATCCTGTTTCTCGAGAATGCTCTAGAGAATCAAAGCTCATATTCTCATAGGAAGCGGCCCACTTCCTCATTCGAGATAGGTGAGTTTCTATAAAGAGTGTTCTTGCTACACCCCACTTCAATCTTAAATTGAAACTATAGAACTCATTAAGACTTATTAAAAGTCATCCTTCACATGCAGTCACACTATCACGTTTACACCATAGGGAAGGGACAGAGAATAAAATTCTCTGATAGTGTTTACCTTTACCCACCATAAATTAGTTGTCTCATTCGAAACCTTGATCTTGGGATCTCCAGTCAGCAAGGTTGAGTATCCTTCATGGCAAGTTTAATTTATGAGCTTAAGCCCCATCCCCTCGATGCATTTCTAACTATCTCTTTGGACAAACCTTTCGTCAAAGGTTACGCGATATTCTCCTTGGACTTTATCCAATCAATGGAAATAACGCCAATTGAGATTAGTTATTTTTAGCTTTAGCTATTATAGCTTAGCTAACACAATGTATAGATATATGGCACAGGCCTATGCACGAGAGGAATGTCTTCTAAAAAGCATCTTAGGCACTCGGCCCCCTCTCGTGCTTTATCTAACGCAATACTCTCAGATTCCATAATGGATTGAGCAATATATGTATGTTTGGAAATCTTCCAAAAACAAACCCTCTTGCTAGAGTGAAAACATCCACTCGTAGACTTAGACTCCTCTGAGTCAACTATCCAGTTCGCATCACAAAGTCCCTAAAGGACAACAAGATACCTTTCATAAAACAAAAGGTAATAGAGTATTTTAGGTACCATAATACTCTACTAAGTACATCACAATGTTCTTGCTCTGGACTACAAGTATATCTACTTAACTTACTCACAATATAGGCAATGTCTGGACTCTTACAGTTCATTAAATTCATCAGACATCCTATAACTCTTGAGTATTCAAGTTAAGATCCTCCATTTTCCTTATTTTTCTTGAGTCTACAAGAAGAATCGTATGGAGTACAAGCAGGCTTACAATCAGACTAATTGTATCTCTTAAGCACAAATTCAACATAATGAGAATAACTAAGACTATAAATGTTTGATTATCTTCTAATCCTCATCCCTAAGATTACATAAAAAAGCCTTAGTCTTTCAAGTCAACGTTCTCATTCAGTGCATGGTTTTAGTGGAATTAATCACTTCTATGTTTGTATCAAGTATAAACATATCAACATACAAGCATACAATCACACAGGCATCCTTAACAAGTTACTTATAAATATACTTGTCAGATTCATTAACTTAAATCCACTACACATTATCTCATGATCAAATTTTCCATGTCACTGTTTACGTGCTTATTTGAAAACCATACAAAGATTTGTTCAACTTACAAACTTTGTCTTCATAAACTTTCACTACAAAGTCCTCGGGTTGGTCTATGTAAATTTCTTTATCTAATTCACGGTTTTAGGAAAGCTGTCTTAACATCCATCTGATGTATCTCCAAGTTGTTTATGGCAGCAATATCAATTAGCATCTCAACAGAAGTAATTCTCGTCACAAGTGAATAAGAATCAAGGAAATTTACACCTTCTTTTAATTTATATCCTTTAGCTACCAGCTTAGCCTAATACTTTTCCACAGTTCCATATATCTAACGTCTCGACTCATTTACATCACATGGTCTTACTCCCTAGAGGTAAACTAGCAAGCTCCCAAGTCTGGTTCCGACGGACTGAGTCCATTTCACTAAATGAAGCTTCTTACCAGAATGGGTTTTCAATAGATGTTATGGCTTCTTTACGAGTCTGGAGCTCAGATTAAGCTAGGCTTATTAAAGTCGAGGTCCATAAGAAGTCTCAGTTCTAATCTTTTACTTCTCCTAGGATCAACTCTAATTCATCTTCCTTAAAGATAAGTTCTGACTATTTGAAAATAAATCTAGGGGATCAACATCACATCTCTAATGAGGTACATGATTAAGAATAAACATGTTCAAAGAACTCAGCATCCCTAGATTCCATAATAGTATTCACACCAAAGTCAGAAAAAGCAGAACTCACAACCAAAAACTATATGCAGTAGGGTACTCAGGATATCTTATCTAAACACCCCCACACTTTGACGTATGCATAAGAAGGTTGTCTATCTTTCATAAATATATGGAGTTTTATCTAATCCCTTAAAGGTTACTCTATTCAGGATATAACAAAATCAGAGGACGACCTCCCCCCCATAAGTTGGCGGTGAATCCTTTAATCAACATGGCATAAATCATCTCCTTAATGGTTCTGTTCTTACGATCAACTATACCATTAGACTACGGTGAATAAGGAGGTGTGATCTCATCAATAATGCCATCTAACAAGTAAAGTTCTCCTATATGAATTTCAAATTTGCCATCATGTTCAGACCTAACTCTTTTAGTGGTAACATATACTTTGCTTTCAATTTCAAGTTTATACTCTTAAGGCTTCTAAGGCATCATCCTTACCCCTAAGTAAGTATACAAGATAGTACCTCGTACAATCATCTATGAAAGTTATAAAAACACCTTTTACCACCTTAGTTTGGTTTGATTTCATGTCAACTAGGTCTAACTGAATTAATTCTAAGGGCTTAGAATTACTACGAGCAATATTGCTAAAAGGTTTTATAGCATATTTTGGTTCTACGAATATTTAACTTTTGTGTTCAATATCCAAACTAAATTTGGGTATGCAGCCTACACTTCCCGTTTATGCATTGACTTATATAAGTTTACGGTTCCATGTCTACCATGCAAAACATTCAATCACACAAAAGAAAACACAAGAATCAACTACTTCATCAATTTTTTCGTTAAGCTTATATTGACCATAAGTCTTATAATGTTTCCCTTAAAATCACATGCCCTTAGGTACGACAAGTTTTCCATATTCAATTAATATCTTAAGTCTTTTACCAGCTACAACAGAACAAGATACAAGATTCTTGCATATGCCCTAGGAACATGAAAACTTCATTCAATGTGAGAATATTACAGATATGAGCTTCTGCTCGACCTTTCCCTTTTATGCAACCTCTGTCGCAGGTGAGTTACTCATATAGAGTTTCTCGACATCTCCTATCTTATGATAGGAGGTGAACAGGTCTCTGTTTCAACAAACATGCTTGGTGGCTCCGAGTCCACCTCTTTGGTCTCTCACATTGGTTATTAAAATAACTTCCGACATCATGCCACTGAACTCGTACTAGTTTGTTTCAACTAAATTAGCATTAACTATCTACTAATTAAGGTTTTTATGTTTCCTACAATTTACTGCCATATGGCTAGGATTTTACAAACATAACAATCACCCTTAATTAAAGTAATGCCGGATTCGATTTCTGAAACATACCTTTCTTATGAAGACTACGCTTAGATTTGTGTTTGATGTTATCGCCTTTGTCGGCTTTGGAAGACTTGTGTTCATCCACATGCGCTGGTAGCCATGTTCCTTCTCAATTTCATGTCACAATCCTCGTTTATACTCGACCACGGACACGGTAATTTCCCAATCACCTAATACACCACATCTCACAAACCTTAGTTCCGAATCGGAAAATAAAATATGAGTTTTGACATATTTTATACAAAATATGTCAAAAAACTTCGTTTGAATATGTCACCTAATACGTTTTTATACAAAATATGTCAAAAAACTTCGTTTGAATATTTTATAGTCTCTTAATACGTTTTGTCAAAATATGTCACCTAGATATACAAACTTCGTTTGAATCACCATTTCAAAAAACTCATGGTTACCCCATAAAAACTACTTTAGTTAACAACAAATTTCTTGCCCGTCAGAATTTTTCAGAAACATTTCTCTGTTTTGTAAAATATCAAAAAAATACTTTTACAACTCTAAAATATCTGAAAATTTACGTGGGTAACTATCAGGATGTCCACTACGTTGTGTCAAAAGGGTTCATCGAAATTCCTTCTAGGTTGAGAGATAAATTCGAAACTCTACAGCTGACCAAAAATCCGTTGTTTTTTTTTTTTTTTCACCCGATAATTAACATCCATGATTCACAAACCAATCAACCATTCTTGATTATTACAAATTCTAATGTCTTAAGATTGTTGAGTGCAATAATCAAAAACAAGGATAAATCAAATAAGCAAAAGTTATTGATACTTAGCTCCTTTATAGTGGAAGTGATCGATTTGATGAAACGGACGAGCTCCCCAAATCTCCGCAACAGTAACAAGGCAAAACTTTGGAAAAACAGAGTGAGTCACGTGTTAAACACGTTGCCCTTAAGACATTAGCGCCCGGCTACACTCAAGAGTGATGCTATAGCCCTCACAGGACGGATATCTCCGGGATAAAACACCCTACTACACCTACTACTAGCATATGTAGTAGATGCTCAACTTGAGCTTGGCAACTCCGAAAAAACCGTTAAGGAAAATCGCGAACGCTTAAGAAACGGCTATAAAATATTTTCCCTTAGGGATCCTCTACAATAAGGAGAAACCCCTTTACCATAATTTTTACAAAAGTAGTAAATTTGTTTATATAATGGAACAAAACAACTTAAGAAGAAGAACTCCCCGATGTGGGACTAAAAAAGCTTATATAGTCTCTTAAAACAACTAAAAGGTGGAAACTCCACAATGTGGGACTAATACGTTTTTTCATTCACAAAAGAAAACAATAACTTATAATTTTATTAAAACCTTAAAAATCCTTTTTATTAATTGTTTTCCAACACAAATCTCTTTAGAGAATTACACTATTAGTTCAATCAAATCCAAATGCTCGGAAGTATCTCCTGACGATCTTGATCCAGATTGATACTAATTCTACTATGGATGCTACTAGTTCCCATTCTGGAACAAATGTTGCTTCTGAGTTCTGACACTACAAGCTTCTGCAGTTCAATGCCTATCAGCTTGACTGGGAGTCTAAGACCAACTACTGTTAGCTTGAGTGGGAGTGTAACATCCCTTTTTATCAATTCTCATTTTAATATTTGCATTCTTGTCAATTTCTGCTCAGCTTTATCATTTCTCACAAACATTTTAAGTCACCACCTGACCTCGTGGCTGTTTTCTGCTGTTTTGTAGCTTGAAATCTCTGTTGCCGACATTCTCCCAAATCCCAAACCGGCTAATGCCCATCAACTCCTAAAACTCCTCTCAAGACGACCACAATGGTGATTTGCCATCAGTTCCCAACTGATTTTCGTGACTAAAATTGAGCCAAGCCTCCTTGTGTCTTCTTGCTCAAATTTAACTCAACACAGACCCAAGTTCCCCTGTACATTCAAAACATCTCAGCCATTCGACCATAACTCCAGCAACAACAAATCATTTTTTAACCCTGTTTTAATTTCTCGATGATTTTCCAGCCACAACTCAACCCCGAATCACCATTTAAGTCAAACCCCATTGTAGGTACCAACAAACACACTGCCTTACTGATTTCAGCCATTAGAACACTCAACACCCATCTATAAATGCCTTTTTCAAACAAAAGTTCCATGGACTGATACCTGCTCAACCCAATTTCAGACCACTAAGTCTAAACAACAACCCCATACAAACCCATCTGACAACCCATTTTCCTCACTGTTCAATTGCTTGAAATCTCAGTTCAAATGTCACCCCATCATGGAACTGCTGCCCATGACATTTAGTAATCGAGACCAACACTTGTAAACAGATCCATCTCCACTCAAGTCATTTCTCTTCTTCCTGGTAGCTGATTTAGGAGACTTGCAATTAAATTTGCCATCAAGGTACCTTGATTCAATTACACCTTTGAGTCCCTGCGTTGCTGATTTTGGAATGAAAAAACCATTTCAATTAACCATGAGAAGATTAAAGATAATAAGCATTTACGTACTCCTTGTAAGTGTACAGCAGACGTCTTCGTTTTTCCTGTCCATATTCTTATATCTTCAGCACCACTCCCTTTTGATCTCGTCTTCATTCATGTCTGCATAATCACCCGTACGACCACCATTTCACACCAGCTGCCTAAAACTCTTTTATCTTTGATAAGGTGAACCGATGAACAAAGAAATAAGAATTTCTTTCCTGTTTTCTAAGGAAAAAGAGAATATGCTTCAGATATTCCACATAGAAATGTGGTGGTGAGAAGACCACGTGTCCACTATTTGTTTAACCTTTCAGGTGCTTGACCAAACATACAAAAAATTTTTGTTCTATGTTGACTTCGTGGTTGGACAAACGAAATAGTAATACAGTGGCAGATGTCACGCCTGCAAATACATTGTGCAAATTTTCAGCGCGACCATAACCCGGCAGCAAGGGAGTTCGATCAATCAAGTTTCATCCATATTTATTTAGTCTTATAAGTTTGCACCAATGCAAACAACACCGTGTAAATAAGTTGACAACGGAAGTCTTTAGCCTACCCATTCAAATATTGTCTTACATTACCAATAATAGTAAGCCAAAAACATTTACAACATTACATAGTTAATCCATTTTATTGCATCGAAGGAAAGATATACAAAATTTGTCCACTTAGTGACTTATACAGACTTGTTCCTCTGGAACCAAGCTTGTTATATCTTACCAAAACACTCTCAATTTGAGTCTCACAATCTCCTATGTAAGCCTACTGATTTTCCGGCGTCTTTACATAATTTATACGGTAGTTACAACGGCTAAAAACCGTGCACAACAAATGCACGCCATGGACAACTATCTTTCCAATATAATTGTTCCATAACCGTCAATGTATGTGCATACTTGGCCAGTTTCTTTCCTATCTCGAGCCAACCTCAACACATGTTCCGAAATAGTTATGAACACTCCCACATGATTACAAACTCACTTTATAACCGTCCTTCTTTGTCTCGCACTTTTGACATGCTTGTAAAGCCAAAAACCAACTTATAACCTTCACTTGAGCCATAATGTGGTATCCTTGCGCATTACTCAACTTTGGCCTTGAGTCAATACACAACTAACATAGCACTGTAGATGTCTTGGGTTGAGCCAATGCATAGTTAACATAGCGCTATAATCATTTTGTCCATTCAATTAGCTCATTCTGATGTGCCATATGCTTTACTTAGCCAATTGCTCGATAATGGCAATGCCTACTCTCGCATTACTAGCTTGATATGAGGGGCCAACGTGCTGGACCAACAATGCTTCAACTCATTACGACGGCCCTCACGTGCCCTTCCCCACCGTAAAGGGATCAAGCACTGCACAGTAGTTCATCCCGAAGGGACAACTTAAGCAAACTCATTGGCGTAGTCGTGGCTAAGCAATAATGGTAATGGCCTGTCCGTATAGGCCATTCGGAAAGATGCACAATGATTATGCATTATCGGGTCCATGTTTGTGGCATAGTGATGCCTTCGCATCAAATTCTTTTTCTCAAGGCTATGCATCTATAAATGAGCCTTAGGCATCATTTGTACTCTTAAAGCTAAGCTATGAAGCTTACTTGGTGTATGGTCCGCATATGCACCTTCAACCAACTACTCCCACCACATGAAAATGGCTCTATTTCCTCACCTTTGTTATACCACGTGTGGCAATATAGGTCTAATTACCACAAGTAAGCATAGGTATAGCAACAAGTAGTTGTATAGCCACAGGTTGCATATGGTGTGGGAAAAGATCATTTTCTTGCTACAGGCACCTTGTCGTGGTGTTGCAAAAAAGTAAAATTTGTTACTTAAATTTTGATAATATCGAAGATTCTTTAAAACTGCCTAAAACGGAAAATTTTGACCAAATTTGAAATTTCTGAATATTAAATGGCTTTTATTTCTTTTATTTTTGGATATTATACTCACCGTCTCCACTATACCATCTTCTACCTTTCCTCTCTTCTTCACCTGCAACCCCCTTCAACTGCCCCACTCCTATTCTAAATCTAACAATCACCACCACTACCGATAACCGCTAAACATGCTGGAAGTAATTAACCAAGTGAATATCCTAACATGCTTGGTGCAAAAATCAGATCCAAAAGATTCTATCGGAAGATCACATGAAATATCCTAATATACTTCATGAGTTATATTTATATAATATAAAAATCACTTGGGTATTTGCGTGATCTTTTTCATTTGGTGAATTAGTGTTACAGACAAAGAATGATATATACTTCCGATGGTGTTTCTCATACTTTCTTGTTTGTGGGTCTTTCTTATTCTTTAGGTTCTATCCGTAAATGGAAACTGTGGGCTAATGAACATCGTCGTACTCATGCTCAACAACTCCAAGATCTCATGGAGTAAGTGTAAGATCTAGTTTTCTATTAAAAATCTTCATTCTAACATACTTGTCTGCGTTTGTTGTAGGTTAAAGCCTAAAAGAATTTCAGATGTAATCAAGGAGAATAATAAGAGAATCACCGTCTTAATTTTTAGATTAGATTTTCGTATACAAAATTTGTGATTAGCGATCTCGATTTTTTTTTCAAAGCATCTCGATTAGCGATTCCAATGTACTGTATTATCATTGTAATTACTGTAGCAAATCAAGATGTATAGTTTTTTGTTTTTATTATCATTGTAAAATAGTATCATAATGAAATCATTGTAAGATACAAAATTTTCAGTGAATAAAAGTTTTTTGGGTGTCTATTTTTCTTCGTTGATCACCATTCCGTTTTTTTTAATACCAATGAATACTCATTTAAGAAAAGAAAAAATTAAATATAAAAAACCCGATATATTTTCAATGTAAATAAAAAAATAAAAAAAATGAAAAAATGAAAAAAAATAAATAAATAAATAAATAAATATATATATATAATTCCAAATATAAATAAGAAAGATACCTTTTTGCCTCATGTTATTGCGTCACCATTTGGTGTGGCAAATAACTAGCTTTTGCCACATTACACCAATAGGGTGGCAATAACTTATTGCCACTGGGGTTCTTTCCACAGGCGTGGCAAAAGATTTTAATGTGGTAAAAGGCTTTTGCTACACCAATTAGGGGTTCTTCCCTCACAATTAACATGTTGCAATACACCCGTTTTCTTGTAGTGCCCTCCGTATATATGTTAACTTGCAATTTCTACAAGTTGGAATTAGGGACCAAAGTGACATGCTTGCTTCACTGTCCATCCGCAATGATTGCGTTCCCTTGCAATGATTGTGTTCATTCGTAATGACTGCGTCCTTCACAATGATTGTGTTCATACGCAATGATTGCGTGTGATGATTGCCCAACACTCGTTCGGCCAGCCCTCTCTGGCCTGATGCACTATGATTGTGCGATATTGGCTCTAGGCCAATAGTTTTCTGTTGATGGTGGATTTTCATTTAAGGGCTAAAATTGTAAAGGCCAAAATTATGCGCTAACGTCTTGCAAAAGATAAAGCCATTAATAAGTGATGAATACTTCCTCACCTTACTAATTCACCTAGAATGGAGCATGTGGCAACAATCCCAGCATTCTGTGAATTAAATACACGAAATTCATCCAAGTTGGAGCATGTAGCAACAATCCCATATACCTTGTGAATTTATAGCATTATTAATTAATGCATGACCAGCCTTGTATTTCCTGTGTTGTTCCCGCCGAACTCTCATTATTGGTGCGGCATGACGACTGAGCGTTGCTCTCAGCAGAGTAACACGAATCTCCAAGTGTCATTAATGAGGCATAAAATACCCATATAGGATGCAACTCTCGGTGTGTTATACTAGTCCGATTGAGCATACATCTCTCGGTGTGTTATGCTAGCCCGATTGAGCGTATTTTGAATCTGGACTGTCCATATCAGTCTCAGAAACAATCATGACCACGCAAGTTGACCGCACGATTTAACCAACCTAGACGAACCCTAGCGAGAGCGGGAAACCACAAAGAATGACCACCATCGGGCCCCTTAGTGCCATGGCTCTGGTCAAGTACAAAGTCACGCCCTCCAAACAACCACCAAACACCACTGGAGTTGGATGTCCAAGGCCGGTATGGAGCTTGGAGGAGCTTGTACGAACAAAGGCGCCTACGGCAAGTATCAAATCCATCACGTTCGTTCATCTTCGGCGCGATTTGAGGGCGCGGATCGCCCATTCCGGGCCGGACAAGTGCCGTTATGAACACCGGCGGGCCCCCTTTCTACCTGCATAGCCGACCATCTCACGACCTAGCTAGGAAGGAGCAAACGCTTACCCAAAGTTTGGCCGGCGTGATGCTTTAAGGGTCGTAGGAAATTCCACTAAGGGTCTTAAATCGATCTCGACCATCCAACTTCATAGGAATGTTTGGATGGCTTAGATCAGACCCTAGCCATCGACGGGTATTGGCGTGATCACCACCGGCCCAATGTGGTCCCCACATGGTCGGCCTCCTCAAAAGAGGAGGATATCTTTCCAAACCGTTAGGTTGAAGTCGTGTACACACGATCGATCCAAAACCCTAATTAGGGTTTGCGGCATGTTACATGTGTCGCTAATCAATCACGAGCGTCCATCTTCGCAAGCTTGGACGGAGGGTGTAGATGTAGACTTAAAAGGTCCTGAGCATGTCAACATGATCATTGTGGGCCCACCTACACACATGACCGATCGACCAAATCCAACCATGGTCGGATGTCTCTAAACGCGCGCCCAAGTAGGCATGGTACGCGGTTTCCAACTCCTTTGCGAAGATGGGATTTCTGTTGAAAATTGATCTCAACCGCTCCTCTTTGCCGGTCAAATTGAGTGGCCTAGATCGCACCTTCATAGGACACTGAGGTACGGACGTGTACACCGGCATGCCGTCTACACGCATGCCCGGTCGGTCATTTCTATAACACCTCCCATGCTTGTTTTCGACCAAGCTGAAGAGTGATGCTTGCGCACCTCTTCAAAACCCTAAAACTTCATCAACGGTCGCAGATGACCGTCACAGATCATCTCGTCCGTCCAACTCTACCAACATGGTCAAGCATCCCTGGTTAGGAGTTAAGAGACTACCAAGGCATCACCACGATCACCGTCTACCACTCTTCCACATGAGGTGATCGGCCAAATCAGGGATTTCCTTTATAGCCTCCAAACAATCACTCGAAGATGGCCGGACATGATGCTATTTTAAGACGCTTAAATTCGTGACTTACTCCGTTAAGCCTTAAAACAACGATGCTTCATACATGCTAAATATACTCGATGCGAGCACTGCATAGAATACACACGATACTTCACAGTATCGACTTCCTAAATAACTTAGTTATTTAGTCTAGCATTACATGCTACTTTCTGTGGATCCCACGATCCACACACTCGAGACATCAATCATGTCACAAACTGGGGGATACGTACTGGGGTATTGGTCTGGCGGTTTACATCGTGCAATGTGCAACGCGCCATCACAAGAACGTGTCAGGAAGTCATGGAAGGTTAGAGATGACAAGAGAAGTGGGCAAGACTGGTCGTGTAAT
The DNA here is from genome assembly GCA_023531295.1 of Papaver armeniacum. Taxonomy (NCBI): domain Eukaryota; kingdom Viridiplantae; phylum Streptophyta; class Magnoliopsida; order Ranunculales; family Papaveraceae; genus Papaver; species Papaver armeniacum. The sequence continues at coordinate 76,934 of JAJJWW010011072.1, forward strand.
ACTAACACAATGCCACTACTCCATCACTCCACTTCCTCCACTTCCCACGAGAGACGTGAATAAGGCTCAAATGACTTGTATAAATAGGTTCTCCTCCCTATTTCCAAAATAACAACAAGGCAAGTCAAGACGACAGAGGAAAGTGTTGATACAATCGTATTCAAACACCGAAACTGATAGCTTATATCCTGCAAGCCAGTTCAGCTTTCTGATACAAGTCATATATAGCCAACACCTTCACAATCTCAACACCTTCTTCGCTTCCCTCCCTAAGATCAACCCCATCTCCTTCACTTTGTGACCGAAACAAGTCTGGAACGACCATTTCTTGGTTTAGGCCGGATTTGCACAAATTGATTTCTCAAATTTACAAGCACTCCCGTGCAGTGCATTTGTTTAAGGTTTAGACTCATTTCTCATCCACACACCCCAAATTACCAAAAACCGGCAGAAATAGTTTTCACCCATAAACAATTGACGACCACAGCGGGAGGTTAATCTCTTCGTTGTAAAGTCAATTTCTTCGAAATCCGATTCAATTTTATCAATTTCAAAAAGGGAAGATCTTAGGACCAATTCAATCAACAATTCATTTCAAGATGGTGGAACTCAGGTCTGGATCATCAATCAATTCTGATGGAGCTAGTGTGGATAACACTCCCGGTGTCGATGTACCTGTCGGTGGAGCTACCGTGGTCAATGAATCTCGTGGACCCGTTACTTTTATCACCAACGCTAGCGGAGGAGGAGACATTCCAGTAGGTGTAACGCCTCCCATCACCAGAGCCAGAGCAGACGCGAATCCCGGTATCTCCTCAAGTGTAACGCCTTCGGTGGTCACCAGAGCAACAAATTTCACTCCTTCATCAGGACGAGGAGCCGGAGGGACGAGAGGAGGACCACCGCCCATTACCATTGCAGACTTAATGGAGAAGTAGGAAATTCTTGCTAAGACTCAAACGGATATGGCCGCAACTCAGAAAGAGGTACTCACTTTTCTTAAAACTTTAACTGAACGATTGCCACAAGATTCACGGCAACCCTTGGAGCCAGCAAGAGATGCCTTCAATACACCCGGAGCAGGCATTTCCACTCGGACCCACATGAGTGAAGAAGCTCATGTTGCTCCCGAACGCCCAAGAGAGGGACCAGCCATCCAACTTCATCACACGTGAGGACCGGAACGACTTCTCCAAAACCGAGGCAAAGGAAATCTGATGGATGCACACCAACATCAACCGTCGTACCTGATAGACACATTTTTGTGTCTAAGTTGTCCTCAATTTTCTGCATTGTTGGTACTCGATTTTGTATATATTATGGTGTTTTATGTGTTTGTAGGTATTTTAGGGCAATAAACATTTTTAGAAAAATCGGCTCGAAAAGTTGGTAAAGGCACCCCGTAGGACACGTGTTATTCGGACTTCTCGGTTTGGATAAGGGGCACCCCAGGACGCCCCTTAAGGAAGCTTATATTCGCATCCCCATCACTGTTAGGGGGAGGTCATCTTCACCATTTCAAATCGCTGGTTTTGGCGAAAAAAAAAACAATTCTCGCCTGGCAGAACTAGGGTTGCGATTTTGGGCTTGATGCAGTGAGACTAAAGGGCTGTAATTAATTGGGTTTGTTCCTCTTGGCTAAACAGGGATGGTATAGGCTTTTTTCTTGACTAACTTTGGCTAGATTCTCGCATGGAAGAAAACAGAGTCCCTCAGGTTCTTCGAGTTCTGAGTGTGTGGTCGAGAGATTTTCGTGTGGGTGCTCCGAGTTATACTACTTCTGGATGGTAACTCAACGTGTTGGGAGTCTTATGTCACGAGAAAACAGCTTGAGGAGGTAAAATAGGGAAGAAAATATTCTCGAGAATATTTTTATCAATGCCGTGTAATGGAGAATTGTTTGAAGTTATTGTGTGATATTCTTGTACCTGTTGAGTATAAATTGGAGGATGGGATAGCAGAGAAGGGGCATGGAGAGCTTGGGGATAGTTTAGAGCATTACAGAGCTTAAAAACTCGAGTTGCAAAATCACCATTTCTGCTGCTGCTGGGAAGAACACGAAGAACATAAGACGCACAGGAGACAGTCGTTAATGCTACAGTATAAACGACTGCCAACAGTGGGTCGCAGAGCTACAACAACAAGCAATAGTTCATTATTATCATTCTCTGTAACAGTGTTTTGCAACAATTATAAACGTTGCAAACACCCGGTTTTCAATATTTATTCCATTTTCACCTCTTGTAAACACTTTTGAGCAATGAAAATTTATTCTGAGTGTGTTTCCAACATGATGAGCTAGACCCCATTACTGGGACGACGGAGGAAGAAGAATTGCATACATGGGTAAAATTATTTAATTCCTTTTTTAAGACTTTTGCATTAATTCTAATTGAAATATGATTTGAATTAATTGGTTGTCATTTAATTTGATGAGGTATGCTTAGCTTAAATGTTTTGATACATCATGCTTAGGGTTTACAACCAATCTTTTGAGAATCTATCTTGGCAAAAATAAGAGTCCATGTTTTTATTTGTTGAGCGATAATTGTTAAAAGAATTAATATTTGAACCTTTTGTTATGAGTTTGGCCGAATCCTGAATCCAGCACATCTCTTCATCCTGTGACAATATTTGTATATATTTTTCTTTTATTTTCTTTTATTATTTCTTAAAATCAATCTCATCAAGTCCGAGTGAACGACAACCCTTCTTACTACAACATCATTGAAAATAACCATCAATTTTTATGCCGCCGACGCGGACTTGTGTATAGATTTGTTTTTAGGTTTATTTTTATTTTTATTATTTTTGTTCTTTTTACGCCTTTTGGTATTTCTTGTTTGTTTTCAGATTAGGAATCTGAGCTAAAGAAAAAGGGAGAAAGCGCTGAAAACAAAAAGCGAAGCCAAAGAAGGAAAGAAAAGAGGAATCCAAAAGGAGTGAAGAAGAATATTTTGTATATTATTTTTTTTTTATTTTTTAGAAACTGTAATTAGATAATTATTTTTGTAATTTTTATTTTTATTTTTGGACTTTTTAATTTTTGGACTTTGGACATTATTAATTTTAAACCCTAAGGAAGGGTTAGTTTAAATATAAACTGCACAGGGAAGGACGACAAGCATGATCATCGTCTCGACCCCTCGGGTTCGTACAGACCGACATAGGAGTCGGTGGCCTGAGTCGACTTCAACGGTTCATCCCCCATCCGGGAACGGGAGGTAAGAATTCTAAACACCCGCGAATCTCTGTCAGCGGGTTTCTTTGGATGATTTTGTATGCATATATGTTGAGGTCTTGAATACGGTTGTTTTAATTTCCTAGTAAAGGGCAATGACTGGCCATACAAGATAAGAGTTCGGATTTCATCACCGTTCTCTTCTTGCCCGCCTTAGTAAAACGAAACCAAACGCGAATCTAAGCCTAAAATTTTGAATAGAACGAGACCGATAGGGTAACGAGCTTAATAGGAAAGTCGTTCGAAAATATCTTTGGTTACTCTTTTAAGCATATACTTCGAAGTTCATGATGGTTTCGTGAGTTGAATGCGTGATCTGGTCGCCTTGTAATGCGGTGAGGCCTTGGGTATCAAAGCTCCCACGCAGCTTCCCGCCTATTCAACTTACTTAAACTCGGATTGATTCCGGAGGGTTTGCTCGATTGTAACTAATTCCCTTTCAAAGGATTAGAAGCTAGTCTAGAAAACAATCTAAGTGGAGCCATCATGCTTTTTGTTTGCTAGAAATCAGTAGGTTTGTTGTGGTCGTGTCAGCCTTATTTGTGTTTGTGCAGAATTCCCTTGCAGTTAGGATGTCAAACTGGTATTATAACAGCCAATACAATGATTATCCAACTGAACAATATGGACTTTACTCTTTTTATGACCATAGTGTGAATAGTGGTTGCCAATCTTTTCAAGGTTATAGGTCATACCATGGTGAGACCAATTACTATCCACACGAGCATCGGTCATTCGAGCAAGAAGATTATAATACTAGTTCTTCGTCTCTAGAGGATACAATCAAATTATTGAAAATTAGTCCTTTTTATGATCCCTCTGTTCCTATTCCTCCTTTAGAAGAGTCCCTCAGGAAGTTAGCTGAGACGACACGTAAGTTAGATGAGATGAATGGTATATATAGTTATGGACGAAAGAACTACAATAATGAGTGAACCTTATTTAGAAGATACCCTCAAGCGGATAGGCAGAGATTTAACGATAGAATTACTCGAAATAATATTAATTTCCAATACAGTGTTTCCAATAATACCCATGAAAATGAGGATATTTATTTGCATAATCAAGATGGCGAGGTTAGAAATGGTAAAGCTACTTGTTTAGATGAGGTTTAACCATTTTCATGTTATGAATATGATGAGGATAGTGTTGATGAAGAATTTAAAATATGTAGGCATAATGATCAGGAATTTGTTACTCCGATTGAACTTTATAATGATAGTACTATTTCTGGTTCAAATCCCAATAATTTTAATGATTATTCACCTATTCGAAAGGAAGAGGATTTGACTAGAGATGCCACCGTTTTAGAAGATGTAGTTCATGATCCTTTAGCCCGCAATATGTTGGATAATCCATTATTTGATGTGCCTATAAGTGAATCGGAGGAAGTAACTATGATTAACACCTTAGTTAACGAGCCTTTACTAGAAATTTTCGCTGATAATCCTTTATATGATTGTGATGGTGGTTTAGAGGAAAGAGTTTACCCTGAGAATACTGTTTTAGAGTCTAGTGATTTAGAAACACTAGTCTTAGAAGACGATAAACTCGTAGAGATGAGTAAGGATGCATTACCCGATAATAACTTTAGAAGAATCAATTGATCATTTTCGAGATTCTGATGTTCTAGAAATTAGGGAAATTGTGAATAGTCTATCTAGAGACACTGAAACTCTAAGTTTGGGGGTGATTATCACTCTCCTAGTGCCTTACCTTTAACTCTCAGAAAGTCCCCTCACTTTGGACTGGACATCCATGCCTCAACCATTTTACAAGATTATCTTCATACACTTTTTCCTGAACCTAGTTGTGTCCATAAAGAAGTTCAGTTGTTAGAAACCCATCCTCTGGTTGATGTGGTTAACCCAGGCTATGATACCATGATTGACTTTGTTTTCCCACCAAAAACCTTCCTTCCAATTGTGGGAACGTATAAGTTTCAGATGTGTCAATTATTAAGTTTTGAGACTAAACCTAATTACTTTAGGATATTAGGGTCGACACATTTGCTTAAGGAAGACCACCAATCTTATTGTGGTCAGTTGTGTAAGTCAAAACTGATTGACTTAGAGGATCCTCAATTATTCAGGTTATTATTATGTGCTTCTACGTTTTTATTTGAGTTTTTCCAGACTCTAGAACCTGAACATTCGGATCTAACTCATGAGGAAACACAACCCATGAAAATATGTTATCTGGACCCTTTTATAGAGCCTGAACCCGAACCACAACTAGATGTAATTGTCTTAAACAAAAAAATAAGGGTGTTTTGGATATCTTCCTGGTCTGTTGCAGTCACCTCTTCTTGTGGTTAGCACTTTTTGATCCAGATGACCCGCAGTTATTCCGGCTGTTGCTATATGATTCTTCGAGGTGACTAATCCTTTCCGATGTCTAGCTGAAGACTTTAAACTTAGCACTTCTTGGGAGGTAACCCATGCTCTTGCAACACGGTAATATTTTTTCTTAACTCTTTTCTTCAAGTGGTAACAGTTTCTCATTGTTCATGCTTTTAATTTCATCTTTAGAACATTGAGGAAAATGTTAGATTTAAGTTTGGGGGTATGGGAGAAACTTTTTAGTTGCAATAAATAAACTCCAGAGACTAGAAATTTATGCTTATTAAGGTTGGCACTAACTACTCTAAGTGGATGGGAACATCTTGGTTGTAGGAGTTGAGGAACCAATCTGATTAGATGGAAACATCTAGATGAGTCTATTCATAAAAGCACACAACTCAGGTGTTAGAAAAGAAAACATGGTAGTTTCGCCATATCCTCGTGATGGAAACATCGAAAGAATCCTGATCACTTCTTTTTTTTTTCTTTTTACAATTGCTAGGGTGAAATAGAGTGATTGAGATACCAAAAAAAAAATCTGAGACCAGACCATCAGACCAACCGGAATAAATTCAATAAAGTCGACCACTGGTGCCCTTGTATATGCCAGTTGTGTTGACCTAGAGTTAGGATTATCACCCGCTGGTTCCCTTGTATATGCCAACTGTGTTGATATTAGTCAGACCGGTATCTCAGTCCATTAGGATAGGTTCACCTTAGTCAATCACACTTTTCTCTACATCCATCTTCTTAATCTATCCATGTGATTGGTTGACTCCGGTTTATGATGTCCAGAAACTATCTGAGTAGAGCTCTGTCACTTTATATGAATTTTAGTATATTTGAGTGCAAACTCGTGTACGGCAATTGGAATTTCGCATCAGGGTACTTCCTCTTGTAGTCAATGATTGTATGCCAACCAAGGAGATTCTTTAGTGCCTTCCAAGGTTCTGCGTAGATAGCTAGGGTCTGGAGTAAAGGTTTTGTGGGTACACCTATGGTAAACCCTCTGGAGACATCACTCCGCCGCTAGGGCCACCTAGCGGTTTAACGACTTGCTGCACGTGCTAAGTGTAGTCATTTTATTTTCTAGAATAAATTTGCTCGAGGACTAGCAAATAATAAGTTTGGGGGTATTTGATAGACACATTTTTGTGTCTAAGTTGTCCCAATTTTCTGCATTGTTGGTACTCGATTTTGTACTTATTATGGTGTTTTATGTGTTTGTAGGTATTTTAGGGCAATAAACATTTTTGGAAAAATCGGCTCGAAAAGTTGGTAAAGGCACCCCCGGAGGACACGTGTTATTCAGACTTCTCGGTTTGGATAATGGGCACCCCAGGACACCCCTTAAGGAAGCTGCTATTCGCACCCCCATAACTGTTAGGGGGAGGTCATCTTCACCATTTCAAATCGCTGGTTTTGGCGAAAAAAAAACTATTCTCGCCTGCCAGAACTAGGGTTGCGATTTTGGGCTTGATGCAGTGAGACTAAAGGGCTGTAATTAATTGGGTTTGTTCCTCTTGGCTAAACAGGGCTGGTATAGGCTTTTTTCTCGACTAAATTTGGCTAGATTCTCGCATGGAAGAAAACAGAGTCCCTCGGGTTCTCCGAGTTCTGAGTGTGTGGTCGAGATATTTTCGTGTGTGTGCTCCTAGTTATACTACTTCTGGATGGTCACTCAACGTGTTGGGAGTCTTATGTCACGAGAACACAGCTTGAGGAGGTAAAATAGGGAAGAAAATATTCCCTAAAATATTTTTATCAATACCGTGTAATGGAGAATTGTTTGAAGTTATTGTGTGATATTCTTGTACCTGTTGAGTATAAATTGGAGGATGGGATAGCAGAAAAGGGGCATGAAGAGCTTGGGGATAGTTTAGAGCATTACAGAGCTTAGAAAGTTGAGTTGCAGAATCACCATTTCTGCTGCTGCTGGGAAGAACACGAAGAACATAAGACGCACAGGAGACAGTCGTTAATGCTACAAAGATAAACGATGCTAATGATTGGTCGCAGAGCTACAACAACAAGCAACAGTTCATTATTATCATTCTCTGCAATAACAGTGTTTTGCAACAATTATAAACGTTGCAAACACGGGATTTTCAATATTTATTCCATTTTCACCTCTTGTAAACACTTTTGAGCAATGAAAATTTATTCTGGAAAGTGTGTTTCCAACATGATGAGCTAGACCCCATTCTCGGGACGACGGAGGAAGAAGAATTGCATACATGGGTAAAATTATTTAATTCCTTTTTAAGACTTTTGCATTAATTTTAATTGAAATATGATTTGAATTAATTGGTTGTCATTTAATTTGACGAGGTATGCTTAGCTTAAATGTTTTGATACATCATGCTTAGGGTTTACAACCAATCTTTTGAGAATCTATCTTGGCAAAAATAAGATTCCATGTTTTTATTTGTTGAGCGATAATTGTTAAAAGAATTAATATTTGAACCTTTTGTTATGAGTTTGGCCGAATCCTGAATCCCAAAGACATCTCTTCACCCCGTGACAATATTTGTATATATTTTTCTTTTATTTTCTTTTATTAATTCTTAAAATCAATCTCATCAAGTCCGAGTGAACGGCAACCCTTCTTACTACAACATCATTGAAAATAACCATCAAGCACCACTCAAGATATGCAACGAATCCCTCTTCCAAGAGGATACACCTCTCCTCAGTTCTCCCTCTACGATGGTACTGGTAACGCTCGTGAACATGTTTCTCGATTTTTGGAATCCTTGGGGGAGCATGAGTACAATCATGTTCTCCACCTGAAAGAATTCTCGAAATCACTTACGGAAGGACATACACCTGGTACAACAACATCACACCTGACAAGATATCCAATTGGGGCGAGATGGTAGGTGCATTCTACATGAAGTATTTCTTCGTATCCGAGCAAGATCACCTTTTCGGATCTAGGGAGAGTCTCTCACCGGAAAAACGAGCATCCGAACGACTTCGTTAAGAGGTTCGTAACTCAAGCACTATATTTTCATGATCGTAACATCATGAACGTCAGTTGGTGGAGTTGTGCATCAACGGGATGATACCCATATATCGCGCTTTACTAGAGAACCTGGGCTTTCAGACGTTCTCTGAACTCCATGAAGCTGCCAAACGTTCAGCCACAACTGCCCTAGCGTTGCTAGAGAAAACCAGGGTTGTTCAAAACGAAGATCCACGTGAGAGTCGAGGAAGCAGGCGTCTCACAAACAAACAAACAATACAATACCGGTCCTTCTGTGAGCGTGGTAGGCGAAGGAGTAAAAAGGAAAGCTTCAAGAATGGAACAACAACAAGCGTGCGGCTCCAGCACACATGACTTCTTCTCAAAAGGGAGCGGGCAAGAATCCTGCACAAGACACAGAAGATACAGGCTTCCCATTCCCCATGAGTGAAGTAGTAGAACTATTGGAGGCATGGATTCAAGACGATGCCATCAAGCTGCCTCTTATCAGACGTCCACCACTGAGAAAGATATGGCGGATCTCAAGTACTGTCGCTACCATAGGTTCGTTCACCATCCAACCAAAGACTGCAACAGGCTGAAACAAATCTTCGGAGAAAAGATAGAGACGGGAGAACTCCATCTTGGAAACGAAGGTGTTCGTAGAGACCCTCTTCCTGTCAGGAACTGCATGATCTCTGGGAATTCCGTTCGCAAGACTGTACAATATATGATGGAATATTTATGTGAGATCTTGTACTTCTCCAAAGCACAACGTCAGGACATATTTGCAGCCCTCAACCGCGTTGTCTCAGGCAGACGCTTGTATCTGGAAGAGGAAGCGGTCTCGAAACCTCAGTCCTTGCTGGAAGATGCAAGCAAGGGAAATTGGGGACTCTTAACCGTCGTCCGTTTGAAGGATGTCGAGTTCGATAACACGTGATCGATACAGCCTCTCGAATTCAACATCATCACTCTTCAGACCTTAAAAGCAGCAAAGATTTCAAAACAAGGCTACTCGCAACCCAACTATGATTAAGACTCTAGAAGGAAAACTTAGAGATGCATATGTATACATCGATATTGAAGTAAAATTGGGTGATGCCTCGACACAAGCAAAGTTCTACATAGTCAGAGAATATCCGAACTACGACATAGTCCTAGGACGCTCTTGGATACACGACAATAAGACAACACTGAGAGTTTGCCCTCTACCAGCTACGACACCTGAAAGGATCTCTAACAAGCCGTCTGGACCTGAAGACTGTCCGTTGCCACACCTGCAGCTTGCCAATGTGACACAACTTCCTGGAGAGAGCCCATCAACATACATTAAGAGGTTCCAAGCTCAAGTAAGTCTCATCACGCAATCCTTCTTGCAACCAATCACTCCTCACTCTGATAAATCCTGGGACTGGCTCCAACCAACAAACCAACCCCAGCTAGGAGATGTGAATAGGAAGCCGACCCCTTCAAACGTTTTATCTAGAGCTTAGAGGCTGTCTTGGTCAAAGACGATAAGGCCAAGGTCTGGGTATCTGCACGCCCAAACCCATTTGGAATTGGAGATCCAGTGACGAAGATGACTGCATTCAAGGTTGGGAGACGGTGAAAATGACCACTCCACCTGACTCACCCACCGAAAGAGAGGATGAACCGTACCTGGTAGCAGATGTTATCCTAGGCGGCTACTGCAAGCTCATCAACGCTGATAAACTAGAAGGCATAATAATTCACTCACAATGGCTCAAACCCTACCGAACTTAAAACGCTGTACTACCACTTTCCAGCGTCCTTCACACTTTAAAATGCTGTGCTATTTCCTCCGGCGTGTTTCTTTTACAATTACCTTTTCATGCCATATTTGTAATTCCTCCAGAAAATGATTGCAATACTTGCATTCATAGTTAGGATTTCAATTTTCAATTTTCAATTTAATTGAAACATTATTTCCATCTTAGAACCTCTTTACACAAAGTCCTGAGTCAGCCTAAATCAACCCACTAGAGCAAGGAAAGAAACCCTAAGAAAACATCTCACGGGAAAAAGGAAATAGAATGTGTGATCAAAAGGAAGATGATTTGAGCCATTTACCCCAGCAAGACCAAGGAGATCTCACGTCAGGAGCACATACAGATGCAATCTTATCGAGGGGTTATGACATAAACCTTTGTTCAAAGTAAGCAAACAGAAGAAAAGATCTTGAACTCAGCCACCACTGAGTACAAGAAAGATGTTCAAGAATTACGGGAATACACTTGAAAAGAGAAAAAGAAGCAAAGAGGTTTAGCTGTCAAGAATAGAAACCGCGCATGCACCACTGTTAGGTCCTGCTTCAACGCCATTACCTGCTACCGCTTCTCCCTTCGGAGCCTCAGCTTCCGCTTCAGATGTTTCCACAACAACACTCTCCGTCCTAATATCATCGACAGGAGCTAGGGCTGAACATGGTTTCGGTTTTCCGCCGAAACCGGACCGAACCAGACCGATAAGGAAGAAACTGAACCAAACCATTTACTAATGGATTGGTTATGGTAAGAAAAATTGAAAACCGAGATTACTTGTTCGGTTTTAGTTTTACCTGAAAACCGAACCAAAAACCAATGGAAAAACCGATAAGTATAGGCCTTTGATTAAAGTCAGATAGATTTAATCTACCTCATCCATCTCACACTTTGAATATGGAATTTGGAGCATGCAGAACTTGGAGTTTATGTATTTTGAATCTGTAATGTTTATGTTTTGAACTATGCTTATAAACTTGAGTTATGAACTACGCTTGTATGTTAATTACATTCTGCAGGTAGGTTAAAAAAATTCAACAATGTTATTTTCTTTAAAGATTTGAACTGTCAGTTTCAGAAAACTGACATATAGTCGGTTTTCCATTAACCCAATGGAACAAACCGAAACCGGCTAAAACCATTTAGAAACCGAACCAATGGTTAATGGATTGGTTTGGTTAAGCTTTTTAGAAACCGATAGTATTGGTTTCGGTTTTGGTTTGGATAGAAACCGAGCCAAAACCGACCATGAACATCCCTAGCAGGAGCAGCTTCCAAGTCTTCCTCAAAGGCCACAGCAACATTAGGGGTTGCGCTGACTGCTTTCAAACACTCAGGTTCGTCTGTGTCAGAGTCAAGGATTATCACACCGTCCTGGATTGGATAATCACGCCTATCTTCATCCGGAGGACGTTTATGCTCCACCCTCCACCTCTTTAACCGCGCTGCACATCTCTCTGCCCTTGCGCTTACTGGTGCTCGCAACGCTTCCTCATGCCTCCATCACTCTTCCATGTCGATCGCAGCTGAAAGGGCACATATGCGTCCCCTGGCAGTATGTAGGTACAGAATGGACATCCCCTGTATAGCACGACCGACTTCGCGAAGTGGGAGGTCAATTTTAGCCATTACCTCTTCGTGGGCATTAGTTTCGGGTTTGTCAACTTTGAAACTTTTTACCTCGGGAGAAGTTGCGAATGATCATCGCCCACCGCTTCCATGATAAGTCGCAAAGAAGAAGAAGTTATGAGCAAACAAAATGTATGTATCATCATCATCAATCAAGATCGATGAGTACGGAGCAATACCCGAGATACAAAAGGAACGACTATGTGATGAGAAGAATTCTTAGAATTTTTCTTTATAATCTAGCAAGTCAACAGAATCCTATGAGAAAAGGAGTCTCTACTTGCCACCTATAAAGGATACCGATTCAAGATAGCGATCAATGATGCTTATCGGATATATCTGAAGGAAGCTGCCGTGTAACGAAGGGTGGTGCATCTAGTCCAAGAAATGGGCCAAGCTCTGTCCATATACGTGCGGAGGAAACCAAAGCGACTCGCCAGATCAAGTCCTCGCTCCCTCCACCATCCTAATCGAACCGACCAGGTTTAGGACAACACTGACGATGTCGACCTATGCGGTAAATGTATATTCACCTTAGCTTGGTCATTTATGTATACAAACTTGTCACCATCTTATGCCTACCCCACAATAGCGTAACCATTATGTGTTAGGTAGGGGACTTAATGTTGATGGTGGATTTTCATTTAAGGGCTAAAATTGTAAAGGCCAAAATTATGCGCTAACGTCTTGCAAAAGATAAAACCATTAATAAGTGATGAATACTTCCTCACCTTACTAATTCATCTAGAATAGAGCATGTGGCAACAATCCCAAAGATTCTCAAATTAAATACACGAAGTTCATCCAGGTTAGAGCATGTAGCAACAATCCCATATACCTTGTGAATTTATATCATTATTAATTAATGCATGACCAGCCTTGTATTTCCCGTGTTGTTCCCGCCGAACTCTCATTATTGGTGTGGCATGACGACTGAGTGTTTCTTTCAGCAGAGTAACACGAATCTCCAAGTGTCACTAATGAGGCATGAAATACCCGTACAGGCTGCAAATCTCGGTGTGTTATACTAGCCCGATTGAGCATACATCTCTCGGTGTGTTATACTAGCCCGATTGAGCATATTTTGAATCTGGACTGTCCATATCGGTCTCTTAAACAATCATGACCACGCAAGTTAGCCGCACGATTTAACTTGATTTAGACGAACCCTAGCGGGAGTAGGCAACCACAACAATGACCACCGGTGGGCCCCTTAGTGCCATGGCCGGTCAAGTACAAGTCACGCCCTCCAAACAACCACCAAACACTAGCCTGGAGTTGGATTTCCAAGCTGGTATGGATCGGCTTGGAGGAGCTTGTACGAACAAAGGCTGCCCCTCGGCGAGCCTCAAATCTATCACGTCCGTTCATCTTCGCCGGCTAGCGATTTGACTGGCGCAGATCGCCCCATCCCGGTCAGACAAGCACCGTTATGAATACCGGCGGGCCCCCTTTCTACCTGCATAGCCGACCATCTCACGACCTAGCCAGAAAGGAGCAAACGCTTACCCAAAGTTTGGCCGGCGTGATGCTTTAAGGGTCATAGGAAATTCCACTAAGTGTCTTAAATCGATCTCAACCATCCAACTTCACCGGCATGTTTGGATGGATTAGATCAGACCCCTAGCCATCGACAGGTATTGGCGTGATGACCACCGTCCCAATGTGGGCACCGCATGGTCGGCCTCGCCAAAGGAGGAGCATAGCTTTCAAACCGTTAGGTTGAAGTCGTGTACACACGACTGATCCAAAACCCTAATTAGGGTTTGCGGCATGTTACATGTGTCGCTAATCGATCACGAGCGTCCATCTCCGCAAGCTTGGACGGAGGGTGTAGATGTAGACTTAAAAGGGCCTGAGCATGTCAACATGATCATCGTGGGACCACCTACACACATGACCGATCGACCAAGGCCAACCATGGCCGGATGTCTCGAAACGCGCGCCCGAAGTAGGCATGGTGCGCGGTTTCCAACTCCTTTGCAGCATGGGATTTATGTTGCAAATCGATCTAAACCGCTCCTCTTTGCCGGTCAAATTGAGTGGCCTAGATCGCACTTTCATGGGACAGTGAGGTACGGACGTGTACACCGGCATGCCGTCTACACGAATGCTCGGTCGGTCTTTTTCTAAAACACCACCCATGCTTGGTTTCGACCAAGTCAAGAGTGATGCTTGCGCACCTCTTCAAAACCCTAAAACTTCATCAACGGTCGCATATGAGCGTCACATATCATCTCGTCCGTCAACTCTACCACTGGTCAAGCAACCCTGGTTAGGAGTTAAGAGACCAGCAAGGCATCACCACGATCACCGTCCACCACTCTTCCACATGAGGTGATCGGCCAAATCAGGGCTTGCCTGTATAGCCTCCAAACGATCACTCGAAGATGGCTGGACATGATGTTATTTTAAGACGCTTAAATTCGTGACTTACTCCGTTAAGCCTTAAAACAACGATGCTTCATACATGTTAAATATACTCGATGCAGTACCTGCATAGAATACACACGATACTTCACAAGTATCGACTTCCTAAATAACTTAGTTATTTTGTCTAGCATTACATGCTACTTTCTGTGGGTCCCACGATCCATACACTCGAGACATCAATCATGTCACAAACTGGGGGATACATATTGGGGTATTGTTCTGGCGGTTTACCGCATGAGCGTGCAACGCGCCATCACAAGAACGTGTCAGGAAGTCATGGACAATTATAGATGACAGGAGAAGTGGGCAAGACTGGTCATGTAACACTAACACAACTCTACTACTCCATCACTCCACTTCCTCCACTTCCCACGAGATACGTGAATAAGGCTCAAATGACTTGTATAAATAGGTTCTCCTCCATATTTCCAAAATAACAACAAGGAAAGTCAAGACAACAGAGGCAAGTGTTGATACAATCGTATTCAAACACCGGAACTGATAGCTTACATCCTGCAAGTGATATGTGTTGTAAAACTCCTAATTTTATATCTAGTATTTATGCTTTCTTTGCTATTTTCCTTGGGAATTGCATCTCTTATGTCTAGTTTTGAGTTATTAGGTGCAATGGAGTCCTTGGGAGCAAAATAAGGAGAAAACGTTCATTTGGAGCGAGAACGACAAAAAGATGAATCTAGGTGAAAGAATGAGGCTGTTCGACGTCCGCATGAGGAAGTTATGAGCAAAATCATTGATTAAGCTTGTCAGTTTCCCAGAAATGACAGTACATGTAAAGGGGTGCCATTTCAATTGGCCCTTATCTATTCTACCTGGGTGGCTATATCCGTTCCCACTCCTACACAAAACCTAAAATCTAGAGAAGTGTTTTTCTGTGTTCATTACACTCAGACATAAAATTCAGAGATGAGGAAATATGACTGCGGCTTTTCATATAGTTTGAGAGAAATTTGTGCTGTTGCTGTAGAAAATCAGTAAAGAACAACTGATATGAACTAGGGTTTGTTGTTCCAGTTAAATCCAGATGAAGAAATAGAGATTGGGAGGAAATTATGAATGGGTTTTGCTCGAAGTTGATTGTGTGAATGAAATCAGATGGAAACTAAGCTTGAATTCAATAAGTAGAAGATGGGTTCGAAGTAATTGAGACTTGGGTCTGTGATGGATTCGAGTATGCAACAAATTGAGAAGGAACTGGAAACAGAAATTGAGGGTTTGTGTAGGTGCTCTTGAAGAACAAATTTAGGGATTTGATGGAGAAATTGATGAGACTCGGATGGATGAATTAGTTGAAATCTTGTTGGCTTAGGAAGATGCATTACAGGTCTTGAATGTGCAGGTTATGAAGCTGTTTTAGGGAGCTTAATAGCAGATTCAAGGATTGCAGGTGGTCTTGAGCAATTGGTGTTGGTGGATTGCAAATGGTAGCTGTGATTGGTAAGTTATAGGGGTTTGTGTTGGCTGGAGATGGATGCCATGAAGACAGTAGTGGTGACTGAGGTGCAAGGAACTGAATTGGTGCTGGTAGTTGCATTTGAGCAAGAACAACACAGGGTATGAGTTGCTGCTGTCGAGATCTGCAGGGGTTGAACTGCAAGAATGGTTGCAGTCTCAGGTGGTGCTGTGTATGCTGGAATTATAGGGAAGTTGGTTGGCTGCTGCTGGTAAGTTTAGTCAGGAATTGGAGATGGTTGTTGTGCTCAAGTCGAAATTGCTGATGTTGATTGATTGAGAAAACAAGACAAGAAAATGGGTTTATGAAGGTTGCAGGTGGCACCTGGAGTTGGAATTCTGAAGCAATGAAGCTGGGGTTGTTAGAGAGTCTTCATGAGACAAGGCTTGTAATTCGGGGGTCATTGGCTGAGTTGCATTCGGTGCTTGTGAAATGAAGGTGTCGATGTGTGATTGACGATGGAGCTAATTTGAATCAGTTGTAGGTGAATAGAATTGCAGGCTTGAGCTGAGAACTGGTGCTCAGCTAGATGTATGTTAGGGTGTTAACATCATAGGTAATGGCTTGAGAGTATCCGGCTGAGGTGGGATGTATGGACTATGAGCCTTGCAGAGAAGATTGTAGCTGTGATGCAGAGAATAGATGACTGAGGAATGCAGTGGTGGTGCTGCTACTTTGCAACCTGAAATGGATAGACAAGACTGACAAGGTTAGATTCTACAGCCTGAGCTGTGAAATAGATGCCGCAAGCGAGAATGGCAAGCCAGTGAGCTTATCCCGGGATGCCGGACTTCAGAGATTAGAGTGTGGATCTTGAAGTTTCATTGAATTGCGAAACGGGTATGTGTTGGATGCAAGAGTTGTCCGTGGGATATATGAGTTTGGAGTCGCGCTTTTGGCTAGTTTTCACAAGATCTAGGAAATAATTCAGATGGTGATGTTGCAGCTTGATTGTGGATGGAATGAGAAGGGAGATGGCACTGTAAGCTGCAGATGAATGGATAGTATATGGAAGAAGGCAACAATGAGATTTTGGTGGAGTTTCTTGAGCTGAGAAGATCTGGAGATGGTGGACTAGTTGATCTTGCAACGGGTTAGTCGATATTGATGGTTGTGACTGTTGTCGGTGAGATATGGTTGTTGTGCAAGTGTTAAGTGAAGGAACAGATGAATCTGTGGCCGCTGTAGCAGGTGTTGAGCTACAATGCAAAGGAGGAGAATTGGGATATGGAGTATAGGCTGTGACATTGGCACTGGTGGTCTGCAATTCAAGCCTTGTGTTAATTTGTAATGCAAGAGGTTGAGAAGATGATATTGCAGGTGTTTGAGTAATGTGTGTGTGTGTGTGTTGTTGATGCAGAAATGGCAAGAGACGAA
Source organism: Papaver armeniacum (assembly GCA_023531295.1). Classification (NCBI taxonomy): domain Eukaryota; kingdom Viridiplantae; phylum Streptophyta; class Magnoliopsida; order Ranunculales; family Papaveraceae; genus Papaver; species Papaver armeniacum. The sequence continues at coordinate 94,179 of JAJJWW010011072.1, forward strand.
GCTGCTAGTGGAGTATGGAGTGACAAAATGGTGGTATTACTAATGATGAATCACAATGATGGTGCAACAACAGGTTATGGCATGTGCAATGTTGCAAAGGCATAGGCCTTGACAGCTTTGGCTTAAAACTAAATCAGCTGAGTTAGTTTCTGACTCAGATCTGAACCTGACTCACCAATCTGACTCATAGACCGATTGACCTGAGTTGGACTCGGACCGAGTCGACCGTTGGATCGGGTGACCAGTGGACTTTGCCGGTCACCTGAGCCGTTTTCCGGTCACTTCTCCGGCCAAATTCCGGCCATAATACCAGATTTCCGGCGATCACTTTTGGGGTATATTTCTATATGGGTATTTGCACACACATGGGCTTGGTGGACCGCATGGGTTTTGGGCTTTGGAGACCTAATTTTAGAAGTTGGAGAAAAGCTACAAAAAGGAAAAAGTTTCTACAACTTTGGAATATCACGTATTATACTTGGAACTTGGAGAGAGCGGCGACTAGGGTTTGCTTCCATTTGTTTTTTTTTTATCTTCTTCATTATTTTATTATTGATTATTGAATATGATAAACTCAAAAGCTATGAGTAGCTAAACAAATATTATTGGTTATGGGATAAAGTTGTTTTCTCAACATGTTATTTGAATCTATGAATTAGTTTTGTCTTTTTAATTTATTGTTTGTGATTCACAATTAATAGTGTTATAAGATTTGAATACTTGTTAGATTGAGTCCGGAATCAATCCGATTTGCATTCATCTCTGGAGCTATATTAGGGTTTTCAATACGAAAAAGTTGTTTATCCCTGATTCTAAGTAACATAATTGTGGGTAGTGCTTGTAGTGATATATCCTACTAGTCACAAGTGAATCATAACCTTTGTTAAAATGGATTAGTGCTTTTACACGTTCGTTTGCATTGATTAGTCTTATTCCATAGAACTTATTGCTTTTAGGGAGTTAAACTTAATTGTGCTTTTACACTTTAGGTTGCTTTCTATGAAGAACTCACATATACATCTTTTAATGTGGTTGTGATGAAATCAGGGAATTAGCGGGATATTCATGCGATCACGGTATCCTAGGACTTTTAGTAAATGAGAGATTAAAATACCAATTCTAATCATTGATGATAATACATGTTTGTGAATGATACTATCCCGTGACCAATATCTTCTCTCTATTGATTATTCCAATTATTTGCTTTGCTTTATTTTATTTTTACTTTAGTATTTCGCTAAAACAACCAAAAAAGGTTACCTTAGAAACTGAAAATCGCATAACAAAAATTGCCTCTATGTGGAAACGAACTCTTCCTTACCTTGTACTTCATTTATATTTAGTGAGTAAGAAAGTGAAATTATTTTTGCTCTACCGACAACCGGTCAAATTTTGGCGCCGTTCTTGAGGGAGGCATACGGCTTGTTATTAAGTTTTTAGTTTCTTTTTATAATTTCTGCTTTTATCTTTGCTTTTTGTTTCTTGTCTTGTTTCTCACTTGTTTGCGTAGAATTGTTTTTGTACCTAATCCCGGCTTCTAAAGATTGGAACTATCCAAGGTGCGGGATAGCTACTCAGTAGAGGCACAATACTCCAACCAAGTCAAGACACAACAGAAGATCAAGAGTTAGAAGTGGAAGAAGAGTTACAAATAGAAGGAGAGCGAGAGGTTCCATTCGTAGACGAACCACAAGTTGAAGAAAAAGAAGAAATGGGTGATGCAAATCGTACACTCAAGGACTTGGCTTCTCATAGGCTTGATGCACAACAATGGTGTATCCAAACTAACTCAACCTTTGAGATCAAGCCGGGGTTGCTTTGAGAGTTACCAAAGTTCCATGGCATGGTGAATGAAGACCCAAACAAGCATCTTATGGACTTCCATACCATTGTTAAGGCCATGCTTCCAGCGTAGACTGATGTCGATGGTGCAATGTTGAAAGTTTTTTCGTTTTCTATGGTGGATAGCGCTAAGGATTGGTTGTACTGTTTGCCATTCGGGAGTGTCACTACATGGAACGGGTTGAAGAAAATTTTCTTAGAGAGGTATTTTCCTGCATCAAAGACTACTCAAATTCGCAAGGAAATTTGTGGGATGAAGCAAAATGTGGGAGAATCTTTGTACGAGTGTTGGGAACGATACAAGAGATTGGTGGCAAGCTGCCCTCACCACCAATTTAGTGACGCTATGATTATCCAATACTTTTATGAAGGACTCCAATCAAGTGATAGGAATGTCCTTGATGTTGCATGTGGTGGTGCACTAGTGAACAAGACGGTGGCAGAAGCTAGAGAGTTGATTGAAAACATGGCAGCGAACTCACAACAATTCATGAGTCGTGGTTCGGATGTGCTTCTAAGAAGAGTGAATGAAGTGAGCGAGGTTGAGGATCTTCGTCAACAAATGGGTAACATGACAGCAATGATGCAACAAGTTGCAGCCGCAGTTATACCAAGTTCTCCTCGATGTTATGAAGATGAGTAAGCTAATGCGGTCTTTCCAAATCAACAAAGACGGTATGATCCCTACTCCAACACTTACAATCCAGGATGGAGAGATCATCCCAATTTTAGCTATGCCAATAAGCAAGTTACAATCCAACAACCTACTTTCAACCGTCCGAGTGGATTTCAACCGCAACAACAACAATTTCAGGAACCGCAAGCACAACAATCAATGCAAAATCAAGGTTCCGATATCGATTCAAAGCTTCAAACAATGATGCAAGGTATTTCCACCATGTTTAAAGAAAGTCAGCGAGGAAACTAAGAGTGCTATCAAGGAGTTGCAGACACAAATGGGCTCTATGGCTATTGAGTTGAACCAATTGAAGGCACAAAATAGTGGGAAACTCCTTCTCAACCTATTAACCCAAAAGAGGGTGTCAATGCTATTACGTTGAGAAGTGGTACACAACTTGTGCAACCCGAGGTTATCGATTCGCGCAAGGTGGAAACACCAAAGGAACTATTTTGGAGGAGAAGAATGAGGATTCTCCCCAAACTTCTGAGGTACCTATTCCTAACTCTAAAACTCCAGTTTCTACTTATGTTCCTCGTTTACCTTTTCCTCGCAGATTTGCAAGTTCTAAGAAGGCGGAACTAGAAAAGGATATTTTAGACGTTCTAAAGAAGATCCATGTGAACATACCACTCATTGATGCTATTAAGAAAGTTCCAAAGTATGCAAAGGTGTTGAAGGACTTGTGTACCAATAAGCAAAGGCTCAAAGGTAATGAAGTGCTTAGTGTGGGGGAGAATGCTTCGGAAATCTTACAACACAAAATCTCACTTAAGTGCAAGGATCCGGTAGTTTTGACATTCTGGTCATAATTGGTAACACAACATTTAACAAAGCTATGTTGGATTTAGGTGCATCCGTTAATGTTATGCCTGCATCAATGTATAATTCACTTGATCTTGGTCCTCTTAAAAATGTTGAAATTGTGTTGCAATTAGCCGATCGCTCTAATGTCTACCCAATGGGTATTGTTGAGGATGTTCTTGTGCAGGTTAATCAACTTGTATTTCCATCTGACTTTTGCGTGTTAGAGATGGATGAAGGTTCACCGGACTCTCTCTTCCATTGCTACTTGGGCGTCCCTTCATGAAAACGGCGAAAACCATTATTGATGTGGACAAGGGAACGCTAACTATGGAGTTTGATGGAGAAATAATACGTTTCAACATTTTCGAGACGATGAGATATCCTAGTGATGTCCACTCTTGTTTCTCCATTGCTTTTATGGATACATTGGCACATCAAGTGTTTGAATTGAATGGTGAAGATGCTTTGGAAACCGTGTTAACTAATCCATGGATAATGGTATAGAGTGTGGTAATGAAGTCAAGGAAGCCCTTGGTGATCTTAATTCACTACAAGGATGCTCGGAAACTCATAATATCTCTTTTATTTCTTTACCATGCAGTGATGAAAATCTTGTACCTTCTATTGTTAAATATCCAAAGTTAGAATTGAAACCTCTTCCCGATCACCTAAAGTACTTGTACTTGGGTGATAATGAAGAGTTACTTGTGATTGTTTCTAATGAGCTTAGTGAATTACAGGAGCAAAAACTTCTAAGGGTGCTAAGGAAGTACAAGACGGCCATAGGATGGACAATTGCCGATATCAAGGGTATAAGACCTGCTGTTTGTATGCACAAGATACGTTTGGAGGACGATGCAAAGCCTACAAGGGAAGCGCAACGTCGTTTGAATTCTCCCATGATGGAAGTGGTGAAAATGGATATACTCAAGCTTTTGGAAGTGGGTGTTATCTACCCCATATCCGATAGAAAGTGGGTAAGCCCGGTACAAGTAGTACCAAAGAAATCAGGTGTGACAGTGGTGGAAAATGATAAGAATGAACTTGTCCCAACTCGTGTGCAAACCGGTTGGAGGGTTTGTATTGATTACGGGAAATTGAATGCCACCACTAGGAAGGATCATTTTCCATTGCCTTTTATTGATCAAATGCTTGAACGTTTAGCTGGACACTCTTACTATTGCTTCCTTGATGGCTATTCAGGTTATAATCAGATTGTGATAGCGCCAGAGGATCAAGAGAAAACCACTTTTACTTGTCCTTTCGGTACTTTTGCTTATAGAAGGATGCCTTTTGGCTTATGGAATGCTCCAGCCTACCTTTCAAAGGTGTATGGTAAGTATATTTTCAGAATATGTTGAAAACATAATCGAAGTGTTCATGGACGATTTTAGTGTCTTTGGTGATTTATTTGACCTTTGCTTGAACAACTTGTCTCTAATCCTTGAACGATGTGCTGAAATAAATCTTGTGCTAAATCGGGAGAAGTGCCATTTCATGGTAACTCATGGCATAGTTTTAGGCCATATAATATCTTCTAAAGGCTTAGAAATTGATAAATCTAAGATAGACCTTATTCGTGCTTTCCCCTCCCACTACGGTGAGGGAGATACGCTATTTTCTTGGTCATGCAGGTTTTTATCGTAGATTCATCAAGGATTTTTCCAAGATAGCATCACCACTTTGTAACTTATTGCAAAAAGATATGGTTTTTAACTTTGATGAAAAGTGTATGGTGGCATTCAATCGTTTGAAAGAACTTTTGATTTCAGCCCCTATCATTAAACCACCGGATTGGAGCAAGCCCTTTGAGCTTATGTGTGATGCAAGTGACTATGCGGTTGGTGCGGTGCTTGGGCAACGTATGGGGAAGATTCCTCATGCTATTTATTATGCTTCTAGAACGTTAAATGAGGCCCAACAAAACTACACAACCACTGAAAAAGAGTTGTTAGCCATTTTTTTGCTTTGGAAAAGTTTCGCTCTTATCTAATTGGTACAAAAGTTGTTGTTTTTTCTGATCATGCAACACTTAGGTACTTGCTAATGAAGAAAGAAGCGAAACCGAGGCTCATACGATGGATTTTACTCTTGCAAGAGTTTGATATTGAAATCAAGGACAAGAAAGGAATTGAGAACACCGTTGCGGATCACTTGAGCCATCTTGTTGTGGACAAGGAAGCTATCCCATTGCGTGAAAGTTTCCCAGACGAGCAACTTTTCTCAATTACCTTTGGAGAACCATGGTATGCCGATATTGTCAATTACTTGGTATCTAAACAAATCCCAAAGAACTTGTCTCGTGCTGAGAGGGACAAACTTAAGAAGTTAGGAAACCAATACATATGGGATGATTCATACTTATGGAAGCATTGTAGTGATCAAGTAATAAGAAGGTGTGTTCCCGAATCTGAATTTAATTCTATCTTGTCTTTTTGTCACTCCTATGCTTGCGGAGAACACTTTGGGAGTAAGAGAACCGCTCACAAGGTACTTGAAAGTGGTTTCTATTAGCCAACCTTGTTTAAGGATGCATATATATTTTGTACAACTTGTGATAGGTGCCAAAGAACAGGCAATCTAGGTGCCCGAAATCAAATGCCACAAACTTTTATTCAATTTATTGAAGTTTTTGATGTATGGGGTATTGATTTTATGGGTCCGTTTGTCAACTCCCATGGGAATTTTTATATCTTACTTGTTGTTGATTATGTATCGAAATGGGTGGAAGCTAAGGCCACCCCGACTAATGATTCTAAAGTGGTTTCAGATTTTGTGCAAGCTAATATTTTTGCAAGGTTTGGAATTCCAAGAGCCATAATTAGCGATGGGGGTTCTCACTTCAAAAACAGGATCTTACAAAGCTTGTTGAAGAAGTACAATATCGCACAAGATTGCAACACCTTATCATCCCCAAACAAACGGACAAGCCGAGGTTTCTAACCGGGAGGTGAAATCCATTCTAGAGAAGACGGTAAACCCAACAAGGAAAGATTGGAGCATGCGACTTAATGATGCTTTGTGGGTGTATATAACCGCATACAAGACACCTATAGGGATGTCTCCCTTTAGGCTTGTGTATGGTAAACCTTGTAATTTACCCGTTGAAATTAAGCATAAGGCATTTTGGGATATAAAGCAATGCAATATGGAGATGGATGGGGATGGAAACCAAAGGTAGTTACAACTCCAAAAGCTAGAGGAGCTTCGCAATGATGCATTTGAAAGCTCACGCATTTACAAGCAAAAAACGAAAGCATTTCATGATAACATGATTTCTAGAAAACAATTTTGCATTGGGCAAAAAGTGCTTTTGTTTAATTCTCGCTTGCAATTATTTTAAGGGTAAATTAAGGTCACGATGGATCGGACCTTTTATTGTTACTAATGTGTTTTCTCATGGTGCAGTGGAAATTCGTAGCATAGCTAAAGGGAAAGAACTTAAAGTTAATGGGAACCGGTTGAAACCATATTATGAGAATTTCACTTCCGAAGTGGTGGAAGGAGTTAACTTTGTGGATGTACTCCCTCTAGAGGAGTCATAGAAAGAAAGGAGATAGTCGGGCTGACGACTTTAAACCAAGCGCTAAATGGGAGGCAACCCATCAGATGAGTATTTCTTGTCTTTTTTTTTAGATTTTTCTTGTCTTGTTTTTTTATTTTTCCGATTTCTTGTCACATATCATGTTAGAATTTCCCACCTTGACTTAATTTACATTGAGGACAATGTAAAGTTTAAGTGTGGGGGAGTGGTTAAGCATTTGCATTGTAAATTTTTCATGAAATTTTCAACTTTTTTGTAAAATAGTGAATAAATACTCCAACTTGTAGTTAGTTTAGAGTCACATAGTATACATGTCGCTAAGATTACATCGAGATTCTCATAAGAGTGACTGAACTTAGAGATGACAGAGAACATGATCGGGTTTCTTAATTGTATGCGAGTTAAAGTTGGATTTAACCATGCCAGAGGCAAATAAGGTGCAGACTGAATTCGGTATTAGAGTAGTGATCCCCTATACTGGAGACTACCCATGTTACATCATTTGAGGCATCGACCTTCAATTCTTTGTACCTGTCTAAATTTGTGCTTTTAGAGTGTGTGTCACCGTAAGTAAATTCCGGGTAGAATGGTGAGATACCCAACCTCCTACCATAGAAACACTATTTTGATCTCTTGAGTGCTATTTTGTCAATCATGATGGTGACATCGAATTGCTAACTTACATACCACTTGTAATCTTGTTCGCAGTTAGCATCATCCACTTTATCTCTCTCTACACCAACAAGTCCATAGAAACACCATCATCATCAACAAGAGGAGCATCACAAATTCGAAGGAAAGTTGAAGACATTCAAGGTTTATAAGCAACAGTACAGGAATGAACAGATTTCAGATTCAAGTATAGCAACAAGACAATGAGCAGAATTTTTATAAGTTGAAGACTATTGTACAAAAGCGAAGATTATAAAGATGAGAGTTCGAGAAGTTTATGATATCAAGACATACAAGTTGTGAAGAATAAAGCGGTAAAGTACTTACACCATGGCCTTTGTACTTACATTTTTATTTTATTTTATTTTATTTTATCTTATTTGTATTTTATTTTTTTCTTGTCTGAAAAAAAAAATAGGGAAAAAAGAAAAAAAAAAGAAGAAAAGAAAAAAAAAAGACAAGAGAAAATTTTGTTAGGTGCATTATTAGTTTTATTATTTTTTTTTGTTTTCATTTTGTATTTGTTTTATTTTTCTTGTCTCATAAAAAAACAACAAAAAATTGAAAAAAAAAAAAAAAAAAAGAAGAGAGAGACAAGAAAAATTCATTGTTTCATATTTTGGGGTTGTATAGTTCGTTTTTAGTTTTGTATTTTTTCAATAAAGCCAATGGAAGAAGGAATATCTACAATGAAATTTCAAGCAACGAGGATTTAGCAAAAAGAATCATATTGTCAAGATTCTACGAAGTTCAAGATTTCATCATCAAGAGTTGAAGACCGAAGACGAAGATGAAGACACCGATTGAAGACCGAAGACGTTTCTATGGATGCTGTGAGAGTGGTGCTAGCTGCACGTCGAATAGATAACGAGGTAAGTAAGCATATTCCCACCTTCGTTAAGTGGTTGATTTCCTTTCTTAGAGATCGTCAGAAAAATGGGTTTTCAAAAATTATAAAAGATGTGGGTTTTCAAAAATTCGGAGGGTTTTGCCTTCCTACTATTCAACGTGTCTCAGGATACTCTCTTCATTCCTACCTGGACACATGTGTGACCCATAAAAAGCTGTTTATTATTGAGAGCAACTTCATAAAACCCTTTCTTGTAAGGCAGAGTCGAGACTTTCGATCACTCCGAACAGAATTTCTTTCGAGAAGGGATGGTTATTTCTCTCTCAACTTTTAAGGATGAGCTTGTGTTCATTTATGTGCCTAACTTCTTATGACTAGTGTGCAGAATCTCTATGTCTTCTTAGAGCGTTGGATGCTATTATTACGGAGAACTAGTAAGTTGGGAAAATAGGTTTTATGGGTATATCTCTAGTAAACCCTCACGAGACTATAACTCGTCCACTAGGGACACCTAGGGGTTCAAAGGCTTGTTATTTATGCTAAGAGTAACCGTAGCCTCGACGACATGGAGTTGTATGTATATTTTTAGAATAAGTTTGTTTGATTTGCTCAAGGACTAGCAAAGTCTAAGTGTGGGGGAATCTGATAGGTGTTGTAAAACACCTAATTTTATATCTAGTATTTATGCTTTCTTAGCTATTTTCCTTGAGAATTGCATCTCTTATGTCTAGTTTTTAGTTATTAGGTGCAATGGAGTCCTTTTGAGCAAAAGAAGGAGAAAACGTTTATTTGGAGCGAGAACGACAAAAAGATGAATCCAGGGTGAAAGAATGAGGCTGTTCTGACGTCGCATGAGGAAGTAATGAGCAAAATCATTGATTAAGCTTGTTAGTTTCCCGGAAGCGACAGTACATGTAAAGGGGTGCCATTTCAGTTGGCCCTTATCTATTCTACCTGGGTGGCTATATCCGTTCCCACTCCTACACAAAACCTAAAATCTAGAGAAGTGTTTTTCTGTGTTCATTACACTCAGACATAAAATTCAGAGATGAGGAAATATGACTGCGGCTTTTCATATAGTTTGAGAGAAATTTGTCTTTATTCTTTGTAGAAAATCAGTAAAGAACAACTGATATGAACTAGGGTTTGTTGTTCCAGTTAAATCCAGATGAAGAAATAGAGATTGTGAAATTATGAATGGGTTTTTGCTCGAAGTTGATTGTGTGAATGAAATCGGGATGGAAATGAGGCTTGAATTCAATAAGTAGAAGATGGGTTGAAGTAATTGAGACTTGGGTCTGTGATGGATTGAGTATGCAACAAATTGAGAAGGAACTGGAAACGAGAAATTGAGGGTTTGTGTAGGTGCTCTTGAAGAACAGATTTAGGGATTTGATGGAGAAATTGATGAGACTCGGATAGATGAATTAGTTGAAATCTTGTTGGCTTGGGAAGATGCATTACAGGTCTTGAATGTGCATGTTATGAAGGCATTTGTTTTAGGGAGTTTAATAGCAGATTCAAGGATTGCAGGTGGTATTGAGCAATTGGTGTTGGTGGATTGTAAATAGTAGTTGTGATTGGTAAGTTATAAGGGTTTGTGTTGGCTAGAGATGGATGCCATGAAGACAGTAGTGGTGACTGAGGTGCAAGGCGAATTGGTCTTGGTAGTTGCATTTGAGCAAGAACAACACGGGGTATGAGTTCTCAGTTTGTCGAGAAGTGCGAAGGGTTGAACGCAAGAATGCTTGCAGTCTCAGGTGTAGTCTTTGTGTATCTTTGGAATTACAGGGAAGTTGGTTTGGCTGCTGCTGGGAAGTTTAGTCCGGAATTGGAGATGGTTGTTGTGCTCAAGTCGAAATTGTTGCTGTTGATTGATTGAGAAAACAAGACAAGAAAATGGGTTTATGAAGGTTGCAGGTGGCACCTGGAGTTGGAATTCTGAAGCAATGAAGCTGGGGTTGTTAGAGAGTCTTCATGATACAAGGCTTGTGATTCAGGGTCATTGGCTGAGTTGCAGTTGGTACTTGTGAAATAAAGGTGTCGATGTGTGATTGACGATGGAGCTAATTTGAATCAGTTGTAGGTGAATAGAATTGCAGGCTTGAGCTGAGAACTGGTGCTCAGCTAGATGTATGTTAGGGTGTTAACATTGCAGGTAATGGCTTGAGAGTATCAGCTGAGGTGGGATGTATGGACTATGAGCCTTGTAGAGAAGATTGTAGCTATGATGCAGAGAATAGATGACTGAGGAATGCAGTGGTGGTGCTGCTACTTTGCAGCCTAAAATGGATAGACAAGACTGACAAGGTTAGATTCTACAGCCTGAGCTGTGATATAGATGCCGTAACTGTGCAGAAACGCAGCGAGAATGGCAAGCCAGTGAGCTTAGACCGGGATGCCGGACTTCAGAGATTAGAGTGTGGATCTTGAAGTTTCATTGAATCGCGAAGCGGGTATGTGTTGGATGCAAGAGTTGTCCGTGAGATATATGAGTTTGGAGTCGCGCTTTTGGCTAGTTTTCGCAAGATCTAGGAAATGATTCAGATGGTGATGTTGCAGCTTGACTGTGGCTGGAATGAGAAGGGAGAGGGAAGTGTAAGCTGCAGATGAATGGATAGTATATGGAAGAAGGCAACAATGAGATTTTGGTGGAGTTTCTTGAGCTGAGATGGTGGACTAGTTGATGCTGCAATGGGTTAGCTGATATTGATGGTTGTGACTGTTGTCAGGCTGAGATATGGTTGTTGTGCAAGTGTTAAGTGAAGGAACAAATGAATCTGTGGCCGCTGTAGCAGGTGTTGAGCTACAATGCAAAGGAGGAGAATGGGGATATGGAGTATAGGCTGTGACATTGGCACTGGTGGTCTGCAATTGAAGCCTTGTGTTGGCTGTAATGCAAGAGGTTGAGAAGATGATATTGCAGGTGTTTGAGTATTGTGTGTGTGTGTGTGTGTGTGTTGTTGATGCAGAACTGGCAAGAGACGAAGCTGCTAGTGGAGTATGGAGTGACAAAATGGTGGTATTACTGATGATGAAGCACAATGATGGTGCAACAACAGATTATGGCATGTGCAATGTTGCAAAGGCACATGCCTTGACAGCTTTGGCTTAAAACTAAATCAGATGAGTTAGTTTCTGACTCAGATCTGAACCTGACTCATAGACTGAGTTGACCCGAGTTGACTCGACCGAGTCGACCCAGTTGACTAGTGACCGGGTGGACTTTGCCGGTCACCTGAGCAGTTTTCCGGTCACTTCTCCTGCCAATTTCCGGCCATAATACCAGATTTCCGGCGACCATTTTTGGGGTATATTTTCTATATAGGTATTTGCACACACATGGGCTTGGTGGACCGCATGGGTTTTGGGCTTTGGAGACCTAATTTTAGAAGTTGAGAAAAGCTACAAAAAGGAAAAAGTTTCTACAACTTTGGATATCACGTATTATACTTGGAACTTGGAGAGAGCGGCGACTAGGGTTTGCTTCCATTTGTTTTTTTTTTTATCTTCTTCATTATTTTATTATTGATTATTGAATATGATGAACTCAAAAGCTATGAGTAGCTAAACAAATATTATTGGTTATGGGATAAAGTTGATTTCTCAACATGTTATTTGAATCTATGAATTAGTTTTGTCTCGGTAATTTATTGTTTGTGATTCACAATTAATAGTGTTATAAGATTTGAATACTTGTTAGGTTGAGTCCGGAATCAATCCGATTTGCATTCATATCTAGAGCTATATTAGGGTTTTCAATACGAAAAAGTTGTTTATCCCTGATTCTAAGTAGCATAATTGTGGGTAGTGCTTGTAGTGATATCCTACTAGTCACAAGTGAATCATAACCTTTGTTAAAACGGATTAGTGCTTTTACACGTTCGTTTGCATTGATTAGTCTTATTCCATAGAACTTATTGCTTTTAGGGAGTTAAACTTAATTGTGCTTTTACACTTTAGGTTGCTTTCTAGGAAGAACTCACATATACATCTTTTAATGTGGTTGTGATGAAATCAGGGAATTAGCGGGACATTCTTGCGATCAAGGTATCCTAGGACTTTTAGTAAATGAGAGATTAAAATACCAATTCTAATCATTGATGATAATACATGTTTGTGAATGATACTATCCCGTGACCAATATCTTCTCTCTATTGATTATTCCAATTATTTGCTTTGCTTTATTTTATTTTTACTTTAGTATTTCGCTAAAACAACAAAAAATCCCCCCTTGGTTACCTTAGAAACTGAAAATCCCATAACAACAATTGCCTCTCTGTGGAAACGAACTCTTCCTTACCTTGTACTTCATTTATATTTAGTGAGTAAGAAAGTGAAATTATTTTTGCTCGGCTGACAACCGGTCAGCAAGCCAGTTCAACTTTCTGATACAAGTCATATATAGCAAACACCTTCACAATCTCAACACCTTCTTCGCTTCCCTCCCTAAGATCAACCCCATCTCCTTCACTTTGTGACCGAAACAAGTCTGGAACGGCCATTTCTTGGTTTAGGCCGGTGTTGATGGTGGTTTTTTAAACAAAGGGTAAAATCGTAAAACCCCAAATAACCTAATGTCACCGGTGACACATTTATTAGGACATTTAATGCATGTAGTCGGTAATTAATAGGGGTATTTTTTCAAATTAGGGTTACAACGAACGAAACCCTAATTCCCCTCCGTGTCGATGGAAAATCATGCCAGCCACACCTAGCCCAAGCTAGCCCCACCTCTGTGCCAATGGCAAATCATGCCAGCCACACCAAACGCGCCAAAGCATGCCAACCATGCTAGCCGCACCTCCGTGCCAATGTCAAATCATGCCAGCCACACCTAGCCCAAGCTAGCCGCACTTCTGTGCCAATGGCAAATCATGCCAGCCACACCAAACGCGCCAAAGCATGCCAAACATGCTAGCCGCACCTCCGTGCCAATGGCAAGTCATGCCAGCCACACCTAGCCCAAGCTAGCCGCACCTCTGTGCCAATGGCAAATCATGCCAGCCACACCAAAACGCGCCAAAACATGCCAACCATGCTGGCCGCACCTCCATGCCAATGGCAAATCATGCCAGACCACATTTAGCCCTTGAGCTAGCCGCGCCATGACAAACGCACTCTGCCTTGGCCCTAGCTATGCTAGTCACGTCACGCCAAGCCAAGCACTCGCCTTGGCCCTAGCCACGCCATGCCAAGATGGCGCCCGCACCTAGGCTTGCAAACCATGCAACCTAAGCCAAATCGGCCACGCATGCCATTGGCACATGCCAACACGCTCGCTGGTAGCTTTTCCTACCAAGGCGCGACCCAAGTTGGCCACACATGCCATTGGCACATGCCAACACGCTCGCTGGTAGCTTTTCCTACCAAGGCGCGACCCAAGTTGGCCACACATGCCATTGGCATATACCAACACACTCGCTGGTAGCCTTTCATACCAAGGCGCGACCCAAGTTGGCCACGCATGCCATTGGCACATGCCAACACGCTATTTGGTAGCTTTTCTACCAAGTTGCCAGCGCGACCAAAATTGGCCACGCATGCCATTGGCACATGCCAACACGCTGTTGGTAGCTTTTCTTACCAAGGCCCACCCTAATGGCCGAGCATGCCATTGGCAGATGCCAACACGCTCGCTAGTATCTTTTCTTACCAGGCCACGACCCTAATGGCCGAGCATGCCATTGGCACATGCCAACACGCATCGCTGGTAGCTTTTCCTACCAGGACGCGACCAAAATTGGCCACGCATGTCATTGGCACATGCCAACACACTCGCTGGTAGCTTTTCTTACCAGGCCACGGCCCTAATAACCGAGCATGCCATTGGCACATGCCAACACGCATCGCTAGTAGCTTTTCTAACCAGGGCGCATGACCAAGTTGGCCACGACGCCATTGGCACATGCCAACACGCATGATGGTAGCTTTCTTACCAGGACATAGCCCTAATGGCCATGCGTGCCATTGACACATGCCAAACGCACACGCTGGTAGCCTAACTTGCAAACCGTGCAACCTACCACAAAGGCATTCCACACACGCCATTGGCACTTGCCACACACGTCACTAGCGGCTCTGGCATTGCCACTTACACTCAACATATATACAACCTACCACCAAGGCATTCCGCACATGCCATTGGCACATGCCACACACGCCACTAGTAGCTCTGGCATTACCTCTTGCACTCAAGGTACAACCCGCAACAAAGGCATTCCGCACATGCCAATGGCACATGCCACACGCGCCACTAGCAGCGCCATTTGCACTCGAGATGCAACCAACACTCGAGACATCAACACAAACCGGGGGATGCTTTCCAGGGTCTTGGTTTGGCGGTCACAGCTTGCATCGTACACTACGCTCACATTAAGAAAGCGTGAATAGGAATAAAGCGGTCAAATAAATGAGGAAATAATGGTGAAAACGTTTTCACCCATTAACACCATGCGGTTACCACCTCCTCCCATTATTTCACCCTTTACTCTCTTCCTTCATGAGGCTGATACGTTTCAATCTCGACTTGTATAAATAGGTCTTACCTATTTCCACCAGACAACAAGTCTCGGTCGGGAGAAAAATACAACACTCTCGAAAAAGGCAACTTTGCAAGCTTCCAAAAGCTTTCTTGCAAATTTCGATACAAGTCGAGACACTACTCTCCTGCATTATTCTGGTCTCAACACCTTTCTTTGCTTCCCTCCCCAAATCAACCCTTCTCCTCCACTTTGTGACCGAAGCAAGTCCGGAATGGCCATTTCTTGGTTTAGGGTAGGACTTGTACAGTTGATATCTCGAATCTATAAAGTGCTCACGTGCAGCACATTTGTTTAGGGTTTAAACCAGTTTCTCACACCACCTACCGAATTTTAGAAATTGGCGGAAACGATTTTCATGCATAAACAATTGGCGACCACAGCGGGAGGATTGATCTATCGGCTACAATGTCGACTGTCGATCTCGTTCTTTGACCCGAGATGTCAAGATGGTAGGGAAGGCGACTCAATCCGACTCAATCGGACAAAATCGGTTAACCGAGTTGTAAAAACTACACCTAAAAGCTGGGACTCATTGAAGATACTACCCGCGATTGGGGACTTGCGACTCAATCCGACTTAACTGCCAGACAACCCGTTACCAGTTGTTAAAACCACACCAGAAAAACTAGGGACTCTCGAAGATGTCGATTGGGGACTTCTTTGGCGATGCTACCAGCAAAGCCGCCTTTTACATGGAGAGGCGTGTTTGCAAAAACCTATGAAGTAAGTAAATTTAGATTGGGCAAGATATACGATCTGTTTTTAGGTTCTTAATAAAACCGTCATACTACTGCGTCTTGTGCCTATTGCTAGCACACACTTTCATAAAAACAATATTCCTTTCCCAAAACATAATCAGAGTTATATTATCAAAACCATTCATCCCAGAAATAATCCAATATCCTCAAAAGCTACCAGCTGTCTATCAAAACCGGTCGAACTTTGAACCAGACATCTAGTATGTTGTCTCAAAAAAAAAAAACCTAAATGAAAGTTTAACAGAGAAACATTCAAGGAAAATCATCCAACAGAGGTCTGCCCTTCTTGGAGAAAGTCAACTTTGCATCTTCAAGAGCCGCTCTCTTCATAGTTAACATCTTGGAAAGCTTTTCGAGTTCTACCTCTGTCGTGCAATCTCCTCTGCAGAAGGCTTTCGATTCTTTGCATTTTCGAATTCGGATTTCAGCAAGGCCTTCGACAAACCACGAAGCGTTGAACTCTTTTCTACACACACGTCGCGATGGTGCTCCCGGTCGGCAATAACGTTTTCGTAAAACGGTGTGGCCAGTCACCTCACGCATGTCCTCAATGGAAGATAAAGCCTATTCCACACGCTTAACCAGCGCAAATCGACTAGTGATCTTCTTGGTTGTGGCCATATGTCCATGCTTCTCCCGGATTACGGTGTACAACACCTCTTAGCCAAAGATCGCTGAAACCGCCAACGAAGCCACATGACGACTGGATAAGGAACCAAGTACAGGGGATCAAAAATGGTGCCTGCGACCGGCCTCACGACGCGCAAAGGGTCTTCTTCCATGTCTACGGCATAACCATGAGAGAATCATCCACCTTTCGAACCACATCTGTGCCGGCAATTGGCTAACTCCCATCTCCAAGTCACCGACGGTGGTCGCCAAAGGAAAGTTTCCGTGTGACTCCACCCCAGAATCGTCCTCCGAACCGGATTCCTCCTGTGATGAGTTAGACATTTTTCAAAAGAAGAAACGGAAGAAGAAAGAAAAAAGAAGCGCGAAACTCACCGAACCACTTAGAAAAAGAACCGGTCTTTGCGGGAGGAATCACTCTCACTTGCAGAACTTTCTTCTTTCTACGACTCATCACCGCTATGAGGAGGCTCGGTCTCGGAATTCTTTGAAGAAATTGCCGTCTCCACGGCAACGTGCAAGGGCGGCGAAGGCATTAACACTACCGAAGCCCTGGAAAAAACAAGACACATATTTTGGCCAGAAATTCATGTTTTTGAGACAAACCAACAAGGAGGCGACACATACTGGTTATTGGAAGAAGCCGAAAGACACGAGAGCTGCGGAGGATCTTTTGAAACCGTTCGGAACCCTCCAGCACGATTCTTCGTTCTCTGTTCCTTTGCTGGGGACTTTCCGAATTGCCGGGCAACTTTTGCTTGGGATCTCTCAACATTGGATACTTCTTCAAAACTGCTTTGGGGAAGGTTTACAACGAACATTCTCCACCACGTGATTTAAAAATCTTGGATCATAGTGAACTCATCGTACAGAACTCATTATAGCCAAAAGTCGTGAAGTTACTCTTCCCGTATGAAAGAAGGAAGGCGGATACCGGCTCAAGGGCACCGGCATTGAGGGCGGCATGCAATGAATCCTTAGGAACCACCAAAGCTGTAAAAAAAGATGCACCCCTTGATCGAAACCCATGTGACGAGCACACGGTCAATATTGTAAGCGGCTATTCGGAAAGACCCCATGAAGAAAGACGGCATATAGCCAGGACATGCGAGCTTTGAACAAACAAGTTTTTACCAACACTCAAGTCGTGGAAGATAAAGACATGATCGGAGCGCGAAGCAAAGGTGTCAATTTGAGTCACCGACCTATGGACCGGATCCCATGGGCGAAAATTGATTTCATGCGACTTATCGAGAAGACTAACCAAGCTCATGCCAACTCTTGGAAGCTTGTTCACCCATCGAAGAATTCGGGAGCCGCCCCAACTCGCGGGGATCGAAGGCAACGGTTTAGGAGCATACTTCTCAAAGTGCTCCCATAGCCAGACTTGCAGAAAAGCAACGTGCACATATGAATCCATTTTCATGAAACCATTGAAACTCGCATGTTCGCAACTAGGTGATCCGGATGCACATACGGGAACCAAGGAATAGCTTGCCAATGGGAAGAACTTCACCTTTTGCTAACTTCACGGTAATCACTAGCAACTCTGGTCTTATTTCCTTCTTGCCGGAAGCGTCATCAAAAATGTCTCTAGACAACCGGAGAGCCAAAAATGCTGCAACATGAAGATCACTTTGCTTTTCATTTTAGGTTCCGCTCATCAGGAAACCATTGAGATATCCACCATCTATAAAAGCACCTTTAATACTCTTTCCGGACAGAATCCTTCGACTTTGCAAAGTGGAGTCTTTTCGAGTGTAATATCCCAACTTAGCGGCAAGGTCTTCCCGTATCTTTTCCTCACCTTCAGACAATCGGATATTAAGAATCCCGGTTACCGGAAGATTCAACAAGAGATCCACACTCTCCAAAGAGAAAGTTATTTCACCCCATCTACATATGATCGTATGGGTGTCCGAACACCATCTGGAGATGAAAGCAACCAACCCCGAGATATCCTTCCTAATCTGGAGATTCTTGAAGCTCGATAAAGCATCAATAACTGCGCTCGAGTCAAGTTGGTATTTATGTGCTCCCTACTCACCATGAACTCAACCCATCTATCAAAAGAACGCAATGGGCTTTGACACATCCTGAAATCAATGTTGGAAGAAGAATATACCCCTTTATGAAGACAGAACCGTATGGTGTTCTCTGGGCGAACCGAACGTGTTTTCTTTTCATCTTCACCACCGGTTAACAAAATTGGCACGAAACACGGGTGATTCTTAGAAGCAGGGGCGAGGGTCTAGCAAAAGAATTCATCATCCGTGTTTGGTTTGGAACTATGAACATCCTTCGATGAGGCGAAATTTTGTTCAGGTAACATCTTGTCGGATTTCTTCATAACAGTTTAGTAATGAAATATCTCGCACACTGAAGAAAGTCGAAATTATCTCCTTGACACATAATCGCACCCAACAAAAAAAAAAAGAAGGGAGAGGGTGTATTCTCTACGGGTTCAAAACTTCCTTGTGATATCTTCTTCAAGTTCAAAATTATCATTTTATATGCAATATTTCCTATGGGTTCGAAGTCTTCGGGTTCAAAATTATATATGGAGCATTTTTCTACGGGCTCAAGTGCGTCTATGGTATCCTTCTTGGGACCAAAATTCATATATGCAATTTTTCTATGGGTTCAGTCACTGAAGCACATATACAGTATTCTTCTTCAAGTCCGAAATTCATATACAATATTCTCCATGGGTTCAAAAGTCATATGATGAAGTTCAAAATTATATACACAATATTTTATACGGGCTCAAGTGCGTGCATGGTATCCTTCTTCGGGTTCAAAATTATACATGGAGCATTTTTCTACGGGTTCAAAAGCGCACGTAAAGATATCTTCTTCAAGTCCGAAATTCATATATGCAATATTTCCTATGGGTTCGAAGTCATATGAAGCACATATACAGTATTCTCTTCGGGTTCATAAAATGTTCAAACTGCACACATGATATTTTCTTGTGGTTCAAAAATTATATATGCAATATTTTATACGGGCTCAAGTGCGTCCCTCAGTATCCTTCTTCGGGTTCAAAATTATGCATGGAGCATTTTCTACGGGTTCGAATAATATATGAAGTATCCTTCTTCGGGTTCAAATTTATATATGGAGCGAAATTTTTCAATATCAAGGTTTGCACCTACAGGTTTGCAACATGGGAAACAAGAGAAGTATTGGAAGACATACCGGAACCCGGTTTTCTTTATGACTCGCGCTAGTATGAAAAGATGGAAGAACAAAGATGAGAGAAAGGGTTATATATTTTTGGGCGTGGAAGATTCTGAAATAGGGAAGGATTTTCCTTTACCAAAATCGTGCGGGCTCACAAGGGCGCCCAACTTCCCAACGTTGCCCAAGTAGCACCCGGCCCCACCAATTGCGCCCAACTTCCCAACGTCGCCCAAGTTGCCAAGTCCCACCAAGCCAACTTCCCTAACGCCACCCAAAGTTGCACCTGGTCCCACCAATTGCGCCCAACTTCCCAACGCGCCAAGTCACGCCAGCTAGCACGTTCGCTTTCCCACCTTGCGTCGGTCCCCCACTAGCACGCTCGGTTTTCCTAACCAAGTCACGCCAACCACGCCGGCAAGCACGTTCGCTTCCCATTTTGCGCCGGTCCCCACCAGCCTAGCACGCTCGGTTCCCAACTCGCAACAACTTTTCAATGCCGCCTGACTTCCTGTCTCTCACGACGCTAACTTCCCAATTCTGCCGACCTCCCGATTTGCGCAAAAGCCAAGAGGCAAGGATTCCAAATCTATTTATAAAAAGGTCAGACGATCCTCCTCAATTCTCTTTACGATTTGATGTTGATAGTTTGTCACCATCTTATGCTTACCTCGCAACAAAGCTCTGCTCCGAGCCAAGCTGTAGGACTTAATGTTGATGGTGGTTTTTAAACAAAGGGTAAAATCGTAAAACCCCAAATAACCTAATGTCACCAGTGACACATTTATTAGGACATTTAATACATGTAGTCAGTAATTAATAGGGGGTATTTTTTCGAACAAAACCCTAATTACCCTCCGTGTAATGGCAAATCATGCCAGACCATACCTAGCCCAAGCTAGCCGCGCCTGCCAAAACGTGCTTTGGCAAATCATATGCTACCACACCAAACGCGCCAAAGCATGCCAACCATGCTAGCCGCACCTCCGTGCCAATGACAAATCATGCCAGCCACACATAGCCTAAGCTAGCCGCACCTTTATGCCAATGGCAAATCATGCCCATACCAAACGCGCCGAAGCATGCCAACCAAACGCGCCAAAATCATGCCAAACATGCTAGCCATGCACCTCTCCTGTGCCAATGGCAAATCATGCCATCCACACCTAGACCAAGCTAGCCCAATGGCAAATCAAGCCAACCCACACCAAACGTGCCAAAGCATGCCAACCAATCGACCTCCGTACAAAAATCATGCCAGCCACACCAAACGCGCACTGCTTTCTGTGCCAATGGCAAATCATGCCAGCTACACCAAACGCGCATGGGCCAAAGCATGCCAACCATCTTAGCCGCACTCCGTGCCAATGGCAAATCATGCCCGACCACATTTATCCCGAAGCTAGCCGCGCCATGCCAAACGACTTGTCTTGGACCTAGCTATGCTAGTCACGTCACGCCAAGCCAAGCACCCTTACCTTGGCCCTAACCATGCCATGCCAAGATGGCGCCACGCCTAGGCTTGCAAATCATGCAACCTAGGCCAAATCGGCCACGCATGCCATTGGCACATGCCAACACGCTCGCAGTAGCTTTTCCTACCAAGGCGCGACCCAAATTGGCCACGCATGCCATTGGCACATGCCAACATGCTCGCCGGGTAGCTTTTCCTACTAAGGCGCGACCCAAATTGGCCACGCATGCCGTTGGCACATGCCAACACGCTCGCTAGTAGCTTTTTCTACCAAGGCGCGACCCAAATTGGCCACGCATGCCATTGGCACATGCCAACACGCTCGCTGGTAGCTTTTCCTACCAAGGCGCGACCCAAATTGGCCACGCATACCATTGGCACATGCCAACACGCTCGTTGGTAGCTTTTTCTACTAGGGAGCGACCCAAATTGGCCACGCATGCCATTGGCACATGCCAACACGCTTGCTGGTAGCTTTTTCTACCAAGGCGCGACCAAAATTGGCCACGCATGCCATTGGCACATGCCAACACGCTCGCTGGTAGATTTTCTTACCAGGACACGGCCCTAATGGCCGAGCATGCCATTGGTACATGCCAACACGCATCGTTGGTAGCTTTTCTAAACACAGGCCATGATTAATGGCCACGCATGCCATTGGCACATGCCAACATGCATCGCTGGTAGCTTTTCCTACTGTGGCGTGACCCAAATTTGCCATTGGGCACATGCCAACACGCTGTCATTACCAAGGCACAAATTGCCCAACACGCCGCCGGTAGCTTTTCCCAAGGCGCGACTAAAATTGGGGCATGCCATTGGCACATGCCAACACGAGGGGTATGCCATTGGCACATGCCAACACATGCCAACATCACTAGTAGCTTTTCCCACCGTGGCGCGACCAAAGTTGGCCACGCACGCCATTGGCAACATGCCGGTAACACGCGCATGCCATTGGCACATGCCAACACGCCGCTGGTAACTTTTCTTACTGTGACGTGGATGGCCGAGCATGCCATTGACACATGGCAACATCGCGTAGCTTTTTAAACACACATGATTCAAACGCATGCCATTGGCGCATGCAAAACACGCAGCTGGTACTTTAAAGCCGTGCAACCTAGGCCAACGTACAAAGGCATTCCAAACCCACGCCTAATTGGCAACATTCCGCACATGCCACACACGCCACTAGCGCTCTATGCATTGCCACTTACACTCAACATACAACCTACCACCAAGGCATTTCGCACATGCCATTGGCACACACACGCCACTAGCAGCTCTGGCATTACCACTTGCGCTCGAGGTGTAACTCGCAACAAAGGCATTCCGCACATGCCAATGGCACATGCCACATGCGCCCTAGCAGCACCATTTGCACTCAAGATGCAACCAACACTGAGACATCAACACAAACCGGGGATGCTTTCTGTGGTCTTGGTTTGGCGGTCACTGACTTGCGCAGTGTACACTACGCTCATATTAAGAAAGCGTGAATAGGAATAAAGCGGTCAAATAAATGAGGAAATAATGGTGAAAACGTTTTCACCCATTAACACCATGCGGTTACCACCTCCTCCCATTATTTCACCCTTTACTCTCTTCCTTTATGAGGCCAGGGTACGTTTTCAATCTCGACTTGTATAAATAGGTCTTACCTATTTCCACCAAACGACAAGTCTCGGTCAGAGAAAATACAACACTCTCAAAAAGGCAACTTTGCAAGCTCTCCAAAAATCTTTCATCTCTTGCAAGCTTCCTAAGCTTTCACTTTCTGATACAAGTCGAGACACTACTCTCCAGAATTATTCTGGTCTCAACACCTTTCTTTGCTTCCTCCCCAAATCAACCCTTCTCCTCCACTTTGTGACCGAAGCAAGTATGGAACGGCCATTTATTGGTTTAGGCCGGACTTGTGTACAGATTGATCTCTCGAATCTATGAAGTGCTCACGTGCAGCACATTTGTTTAGGGTTTAAACCAGTTTCTCACTCACCTACCGAATTTACCAAAATCGGCGGAAACGATTTTTACCCATAAACAACTGGTAAAAAAGACCCTAAATCATAAAAAAACCTCAGTACTTCACATATGTACTGGTGGTTCTATGTATCAGAAACAAACAAATAACATTGGAAATCACTTTTGATTATTATTCTACAGTTTTTTAGTTATGTACTGCCAAATCTAAGTGCTAGAAACACAAAGTCGAAGTTGCATTTAAACTATGATAGGTATTCATCAATTTTTCATCAGTACCTCACATATGTACGGGTGGATCTATGTCCCGTAAAACACAAAAAGCATACTAAAAGTTTTCGAAATAGTACCTTTTCTCTCGATTTGGTGCCTTTTTACCGGTTTTTTCCTTTTCGGGGTTACGACATCTGGAGATTCATCGTCCGAATGAACCTTAGAAGCTTTTTTCTTTGGTGTTTCAACCTTTTTACTCTTTTTCCTCTTTGATTTTCGTCTTGAATTTCTTGAATCGTCATCTAATGTTCTAGAGCCGGTCATATCATCCATTATTGTTTCTTCTTCTTGGATTGTTCTTGTGATTTTTCTTTTTGTAACCATTATCAGAACAGAATCTAGGTTTTAGGGTTTTTCTCTGAATCGGAATTTGTTTTCAAACTACCGAAAATCTCTGAATGAATTTGGGTTTTGATTCTTTAAATTCTCTCTGTGAAGAGAAATTTTTTTCTCTTTGAATGATTCTCTGTAAAGTATAAATTCATTTAATGAATTTGACCGTTTTCAGCGGTTTTGGTACGGAAAGAGAAACTGTAATAAGGTGGTGGAGTTCACACGTGAGTGGTGCTGGGGTAATGTGGTCATTTTGCTTGTTTCAAATAATTATGGACCTAGTGATAAGTCTAAAATCCGGTTGGACCCTAGTATAACCAACTTAATGGGCTTTGGACCAACTAGCAAATTTTCCTAAACAAACTAATAAATATTGTAGAGACCATCGTGGTAGTTGAAACTGTCCAACTAGCCATAGGATGGTATCTCTCCGCCATGTGTTTGTGGATAAAAACGTCTAGATGTTGCTTTGATTAGAAAAGTCTAAAATACAAATCTAAATCAAAGAAACAGTTAATATACTCTGTTCGTGATTACAATAACTAAATAAGAATATTAGATAATGTAAGATTGAAAACAAAAATAATAAGAGAGTCTTCTAGTAAAGGGAAAATTATTTTTAGATAAACTCTTCCACTTTTAATATCCAAACAAAAAAGTGTACGACTAAGCGGCAGAGCTTCGTGTATGATCACGTATTGTAATATAGAGAAAGAGGAGAAGAAGACACATAGAAGACGGAAGAAACAGAGAGAGATTTTTTATTCATTAGCTCAATAGACAAACATTAGAGCCTCTATTTATAGGATAAACACAAGGGCATCCAAGTAATAAACGAGATTTACCCAAAATATTCTTTAACATAATTACACGTTTATAACATGAATCATCATTGTTTTGAGGAGAAGTAAATATTCCCCTGAAAGTTACCATGTAAATGTTACTTGATCAATTCATTTCCAACTGAATTATGTTTTATGAAATGTGCATGTATCATCCCCTTGTATACAGTTTTTCGCATGGAGGTCCTGAGTCCTGACCGTTGGATGGCTCAAATGGTGTCCCCTGCTAATCTTGATATCAGCGCGTATAAATCTTGCATTTGATGGGACTATTAAAGAAAGATGTAATGCGCTTTTTTGATTTATTATTTTCCCTAATGGGATGTGATGAAACCTGTAAATAAAGTTTTGTGTTGGAAATGCACGATTAGATTAGAATAAGCCTAATCTTGAGCGTTTAGAAGCAATTTCCTTTATTTTTCACCAAAAATCTCCTAGAGCTGAATTTGATGTTGGTGTCAAGAGGAAAAAAGTGCCGCTTGAGCATTTTTATCTGGTAACATCATAACCAACTATTAAAAATATATGAAAAACACTTTGTTCATTTAGTTAATTTGGAAAAGTTTTTATTTATAACCGGGTAGATCAAAAATGCTTTTGACTAGCATGTCGTCTACATACACTTTAATGGTATCCTGGATTTTTATTCTCGAACATGTCCTATACTAGCCTTTTGATATGTGGCGCCAACATTCTTTATCCCGAATGGTATCTTTGTATAGCAATAAAGTCCCTGGGGTGTAAAGAAAGATGTTGTCTCCTCGATCCTCGGGAGCCGGGGGGGGATCTGGATATATCCCGATATCCGTCCATTAACGATATCACCTTATGTCCCACTATTGACTCTACTAGTTGATCGATGTTCGGGAGTGGGAAGCTATCCTTCTACAGCCTTGTTTAGATCACTAAAGTCAATGCACATTCGGATTCCTCCATTGTTTTTAGGTACTACTATCACCATACTGAAATCCATAACGGATACCGTGCCTTTCGAATGATCCCGATGATTGTAACTTCTCCAGCTCCACTTTTACTACCTCTTGTAGTTCGGCGCGATCCTCGATCTTCTATCGGATTGGTCTAAAGTTCGGATCTATCTTTAGGTGGTGACAACACACCTTGGGATCGATACCTTCCATATCGCATTTTCCGTAATGCGTCTATATGCTCTCAAGTAAGGTTATCAATCGACTTCACTCCTCTTCGATAACAACGACCGATCTTTACTATATTCGCTCTTCTTCCGTCCCCAGTGTTTACCTTTCGAGTAGGCTCTAGGCCGTTAAGTTCGGCTTTGGCTCCTGGATCGGTGTTGCTACCTTTGATTGTTATAAAAATTTGTCCTCGCCGCTTCATAAGACATAATCGCTTTGATATCACCTTCTCCGTTCTCCTGACCCGCTTTGACTTCTTTAGCCTTGTTCTTTTCTACGTTCCCTTGCTCTTTATCTTCGTTTTCTTCAATGTCGACTTGAATACATTGTCTAGCAACTTTCGGGTTTCCTACAACCTCAACCACACCCTTGTATGTTGGGAACCTTAACCTTTGGTAATACACTAAGCGACTCCTTTGATGTCGGCGATCTAGGGTCTCGATAATCGTTTCGTATGGTGACACAACATCTACTACACCGAAGGTAGTAAGGGTATCAAAATAATCGGCTCCATCAGAGACTCTCAGTGTAACCTCTCCTTTCAGGACGGTTACTGTCCCGTTAAAACCATAGATGGTGTCAGTCGATGGGATTAATATGTCGTCCGATAATTGCATCCTCTTTAAAGGTGTCGAGAATAATACTTCCACGAGCTTCCACTATCGACCAAGATTCTCTTTACTACCCATTCTTCTATCATTAGAGTGATGACCAGTGATCCCCATGCGCCCGACCATTCATAAGAACATCTTTGGCCGAGAAGGTGATTGGTTGCATTATCCATTCCTCCATGGGCAAGGTCTTGGCCGCACTAAAGATTTCTTTTCCCGACCGATCCCTTTTGTGGATCCTGGTCATAATTCCCGGACTGAGATCTAAGCCTTGTGGAAGGAATGTAATATGGTGTTGCACCGAAATTGGGTACCTCGATCAATCCTAACTTGATGTACAAGAGCATTAGGTACTTGCTTGACAAACTGCCTTAGATAGCCATCCCGAATTAAGTGCTGGAATATATATTTCACTTCTCGACAGTCATTGGTGGAGTGTCCCCTGAACTGCTGACACTGACAAAACTCGGGATGGTTATTTATCTCGTCAAACCGTATTCCTCGGGTCTTTGATATAGCATATATCATTTTTTTCTATTTCTTCAAAATTTCTCCTGGGAGCATTCAATGGCGTGTATTTTTTGGTTCGTGCACGAGGTTTCTTTCCCTTTTCACCCATTCATTCTTTCCCGACCCTTTGTTTGGAGGCCCCGATCTCTTTTCGGTCGCTTTGAAACTTCTTTCGGAACCATTTCTGCTGTGCTAGTTAGTTTCTTACACACTTTTATCTTGTGCTCCTTCCCGTATTTCATCCAATGCGATGTAATGTTCTTGCATTTCTCTCTTTTCCTTCAGTGTTTCCGGCTTCTCCGTGAACATAACTATCCAGATAGGATCTGATTTTCTGAGTGAGTTCTCAAACCCGAATATTTGTTGGTCCACTGGTACCTTTCCGATATCGGTACACAGTTTTCTCCATATGTCCATTAAAGACCTCAGGGACCCCTGAATCTTTGTTGCCAAAGTGAATAACTTGTTCACCCTTGGTCTAGCAATGTTGTTGTGCGTATGGGTTTCGATAAAGGTTTCCACTAGGATCTCATAGCTCCATATTGATTCATCGGGTAGTGTGTAAAATAAAATTTTGGCCTCGCCTTCCAAGTTTGCAAGAAAAAACTTGCACATGACTATCATGGCTCTTCCACTGTAGAAGTGACATCATATACATCTTAACATGCTCCACAGCATCTCCTGTGCCACAAACCGTGATGGGAAAGTTGGAAGAGTGCAATTCGGTGGGAATGGTGCTTGTTCCAATTTTCGTGTAAATGGCGTTTTTCCGGCTTCATTGATTACTTCTGCTAACTTGTCATCTTCACCATCTACGACGAGCTTCTTAACCATCTCCTCGAGTTGTTTGAGTTTAGCTTTATATTATAGGATCTTTCATTCTGTTCGGGTGCTTCCTCTTCGGTCGACGAGTCTTCGGGGGGACCGTATCTTTCTCCTGGATGATTGGGCGCGGGTACGGGTCCTCGGTGACGTGGGGGTGAATGGGTATATCGTGATCGGGTCTGATTACTTGAAGTTCCCCGGCTGGACGATCCTCGCGATCTCGGCCCTTACTTTCTAAGTCGGTAATTTTCTTCTTCAAATGCTATGTTTCTCCTTTGTAGCTCCCTCATAAATTCCTCTAGCCTCCCCTAGTTTGTCAGAATTTCCATTAAAGTCGGGTTCGTGCTCTCATGACTTGAAGGGTCGTGTTGGTAGTTTCCTGGTGCGGCGGGTGGTTCTACTAGTGGTGCTAATGGTTGCGCCACTGGTGGTTCTCGGGTTCCCGTGCCCTTTCCTAACCGAATCTGTCGGAGTCGTTCCTCCTCTCGATCCAAAGCGTCTTGGTGTTCATCGTGCTTCCTGGCTCGCCTGCGATCCTCTTGCATCAGTATCGCCTCCTCATCGTCTTTAGTGTCCGATGCGGTCAGCCTATCTATCATGTTCTCGGGTCTCCTATGACTGGGCTCGATGCGTCCTAGGAAAGTGTTTTCATCATCCTGGCCCAAGTTAACCTCCTCGTTGACGGTAGCCATTCCCCCATCTGGCACGTGATTCTCTTCAGGTCGTGGTCGATGGCTACTCTCCTATCGCGAGTTTGTAACTCCCTCTTGCACGCTAGTTCCCAGCACTGTTCGACTCCTTAGAATCCTTTCAGTCCCCAAAGTGCTAGCCATCAGATCAAGTTCACCTTTTCCTCCAAGAACTTCACCTATGTCAGCAAACATACAACACCTCACTTTGAACTGTATTTGAAAATGCTTTATAAAGAAAGTACAATAAAAATGTTCTGTCAGTTTGACAGTACTCAGACGTAAGTACGATTCCCTTATTTTTGTTATGCTGAACTCAGCAAATTGGTTTGTTTAGCTACTATGTTATTTTTTGTGAAAAAAGTTACTGAAATGTCGCTTTCAGTACTTTCCATATGCATTAATCATTATTTGTCCTAATATTCCTTCTACCGGGTATCATTACTCAGCCGTACAAGTGGTCTGAAAAGTAACTTTAGTAGAGTTTTGATGCAGTGAATCCCTTCATTGAAACTTGACGGGGATACCAGTCGTGTACTGCGAATAATCAAGGCGTACGATTCACCTCTGTCCATGGTTTCCTCAAATTCAGTCAAGGATAATCTTACCTTGGGATTTCTTTGGTTGCCCATTCTACTCCACGTTCTTAAAGACATACAGGGAGAAGAAAAAGAACTTTTGACAAAATGTTTTAAGGAAACACAGTGGGTATCGACCTCAACAACCTAACTCAATGATTTTGAGCCGGTATGGTGTGATCTGACAATACCGCTTTCTCAACTTTTGAAGATTTTAACTTGAAAAATAAACTTTCTTAGCCAGTGAGATGAAGTTTCCTATAGCTTCAACCAAACACCATAGATGTTATTTTGGGAGCTTGTGAACCTTTCTAACAACTCTCTTAGCCAAAGTAACCTAAAAATCAAACAATTTCTTGCAATTTTAACACGAACCCAAAGATCGAAATCGAAATAATCAAAGTTTTAAAAGAACGAGAAACAATGATTTTTCAAAAATAATAAAACAAACCCATGGGTTCAGCAAACTCATGGTGAGAAATATGTAACGCGTCTATAAACACAATCTTTAAAACTAACTACGAGAGTTCCTCTTTTAGCTTCAACTAACATCATAGATGATTAGGAGCTTTAGATTCTACTCTTTTGATCGTTTTTCAAGGTATCCAAAGATGTTACTCGTCCCCTTAGTCAACGCCAGAATGTAGGTGTAAAAATTTATACAACTACATCCAAAATCAACATGAAATGGTAATAATGTAAGCAAGTAAGAGACTCACAAGAACACAAGATATACGTGGTTCTTAGAGCAAGTCTTATGATTACCATATTACGCCACCTCATCACTTGGAAGGTGAAAGGATGATCTTATTACTTAATGGCGCTCTCTTAATTGCGTTTACAAGGAAGAATGCTCTTAACAAAACTCTCTTTCTCCTCTCACTCACTTTCTATGGATTACTTGCCTTTCTCCCTTACAAAGGTTTATATTATAAGGATTCCACCATAAATGTTTACACAACGAGATTACAGATTACAGTGTTAGACATAGTTTATCTACTTTGATGTTCCTGTCGGGTACTATACCCGTGTAATCTTCGAATATTTCGTACTTAATCTTTCTTTCTCCCGAGAGACGTGTGTCCCGATGTAGATTGTCTATCTTGATTGAACCTTGGTACGATATCAGTGACCTGATATATATTGATCTGATGTCATGATTCCTTCCAATCCGAGTACCTTATCTTCTGCTCCATGGCCCACCATGACTTGACCCTTATGCTTTTTCCGCGTGCCTTGTCAGTGCATTTAATGTCTTGATTCCCGACTTCTTTTCAGATCTGATTTCATGCTTTACACGCTCCTGCTACACCTAGATGAGATTTCCTTCATATAGGGCAGTGATTCCATGCTTTGCTTCACACTTTCTTTGATGAGTCGCATCTTAGGATTGTGCCACCTATGTTTATCAACTATTTACTACTACAATTTGCACGCTTAGTTTGTTTACATTGATGAGATACATAAAAGGAGACAGATACCTAAGAAACTCTCTATAATTTCTAGTTTATGTTAGAAATAATTGAACAATAAATTTAGATAGTGGAAAATGGTTGTGTTGTGCCCATGTAATATTAATAAATCTCTTGGAAATTTTGTTTAATCCCATGCTTGACTTAACCGTGACATTGAGATTTCCACTAGCTAAATATTCTAGCATCTCATTTCTCAAACTCGAGACACTATAATCCACATTATCAAAATATCGGGCTGTAGTGCCTTTATCTAAAACAACAGTGTATTTTCAGCCATTGGGTGGATCCGTAAGCCCTAAACACTAGTGCTCCTACAATACAAAAAGCAAAAGAAACAAGGAAGAGAGAGAGAGAGAGAGAGAGAGAGAAAAGGAGTCTTGTGTTTATAAAATGAAACACAAGACTGATAGAATCACAGATCCAACAATTATAAAGAAGGATATGGAAGAAGAAGGTGTTGGAAGGAAAATTAGTCACGAATCCAAGAAGAAGAAGAACAAAACGGATGAATTATGTTGGTTGAAATAATCGGTATGAGATGACTCGGAATTGTGGTTTTCAGGAGCGTTGGATCTATCTAATGTGCTTCTACTCAATATTTTCAATAGAGATACAGAAACCAAATGCAGATGCAACTACTCAACATATCTTTCGCATGGTTGCGTTTTTCTTGATTTATTATTGGATCGGTATGTTTTTAAATTACACAGAATTTAGTATTTTAGGCATCTAAAAATTTTCCATGTTAGCTTCTTGTTTTCATCTTAGAGTTCAGGTTTAATATGATATGTTTTAAGGTTACTTGTTTTTGATGTCAATCTCTAGTTGTATTATTTGATGCATATGATCATTTAGCACTTCCCAAGGTGATGAAATTTAGGTTCCTATTCGAGAATTGATGCGGGTGGAACTTTGATTATCGATTGTTCCAGCTTTATGCCATGCCTTGGATTGTTTAGTTACTCGGTTTGAATTGATTCCGTGATTGACATCATATGAAAAATTACTTATGTTGTAGATAACCTATATCCCTTGCAGCGTTATATTTATACAAAATAAAATGTAATTGACTTAATGAACACTTCATAGACAGAGGTATATTACTTGTTAATTAGTAACTAGAGAGGTCAAAATATGATTTTTCAACTTTTGCATCTGACTTGATTGCTTTTCTTGCAGCCAAAATTTTAAAAGGAAACCTCAACAGAGTAGAACGGAACAAGCTGAATCATCGGGCAGAGATATCCAACTAACCAACCTAAGGATATTATAATTATTCAACTTCTTGGTATGGCTGACGACTTCATTGAGGGTGGTGGTGAAGTTGATGCTTGTAAGGATGATGGTAAGGTTACTTCTTCTAAAAGTCCATCTCCAGATGTTATGTCTCGTAAAGGTCGGTTTCAAATTTCAAGATGAATCACGTAGGTACAATTAGTTAGCTTTTGCTTGATGCTCATTCTTGAACTCAAATAGTTGTACTCTTGTAAACAGCTGAAAATAGTTCCAAAGGGGATAAAGTAGTAGAGCAATATGGTTTAACGTTAATAAGTGCCTTTGAGTTCAATTCATCCTTTTAGCTGTATTATCATCTGCTGCATTATAGTTGTTTGATTGGCAAAAATATTAGAACTGAGTTACTATGCAGAAATATTGTTACATATAGGTATGTGATAAAATGGTCATATATGCTGTACTCTACATAAAATCCTTTTTCTGTGGGAGATAAGTTTCTACTGACTGGTGCTTAGAAATTGATTTGGACACCCTTGGTTGTTTTAAATGAAACATTTGCTGGGTTGAGATCTCTGAGTATTACTTGTTGGCTCTAAGTTAAATTCTTGATTTTTTTTTTTTTTTAATGTTAATATCGTTTTGAGGTTGATATCTTATCTCTGAGAGCTTAACAGTGGAGAATCTCATAACAATCATTTGATATATCTCAAGCTGGTCATGATTGACAATTACTCAGTATTTTCGACAGCTGCATATATGACAGGACATCTGTGATGGAATGCATATGATCTCATTTGATTGTTTTCGTGCCATATGTTTTGTCCGACTTATGCACTGGATGACAAGGTTATTGGTTTATCAATTTCAGGATTTGTTCGCATTAGATGAACGTTATAAAAAAGCTACCTGCCTACCTTCTCTATTGCCCGTGTAATATTTAGGAACAAGAAAGCTATATGGAAAAGAGATCACTATACATCCCACAAAACAAATGAAAAGCATTTTGCAGATGAACCCAGCGGAAATGTGTTCACTGACAGGGAGCGGAAGGATCTTGTGAAATTTTGGACTGCTGATGAGCATCAGGTAAATTGAGAACTCTGTGATGTTCACCCAGTAAGTTTCCTCTTTAAGTTCAACATATCTACTTAGGATACCAACCGATAGCTTCTATTGGTGTCTACAGCAGATTTCTTCAATTTTGCGGTGTTTAATTTATGTTGGTGTCAGTAGCCAATTGGCAGAGCAAAATCGTCCAAATCAATAATAATGTGATCTTTGCATAGCGATTCTCTGTGCGCATCATGACTTTAGTAAATAAGTGATTTCATGCTTAGTTAAGCTGGTTCTTCCTCAAACACTTGACCACTTGTTTCCGTCTTCATTTTTGTTGTTTAACAAACCAAAGTATCTGTGTCTGGGTACTTATCAATTCGATGGACTTTGAACTGGTGTTATATACTGTAATTATCAATCCTTCTAGGTAACTATTTGGTTTTCTGAAACTTCCTCTCAGCCTATGGCTATATATTATGAGTTAAACTTACAAGTTTCTTAATGAGAGGCAAATTTTGCAGGTTTTCAGACGTCTACCGATGCCAAGCATTTCACCATATCTGCAAAGATACCTGGAGTTTCAAGCAAAAACAGAACTCTGAGAGGTTCAGTTTTATATACGTTAGAGCAAGACATGAAATGTTGTGCTGGTTATATTAAGCTTCTTTCCAGTTATGTCAAACTTAAAAAATTTGGTGGTGATACTCCTTACAGGTCTGTATACAATTTCTCAACTGTTGCATTTTCTGCTGTGTCTAAAATGTCATACTATCTTTAGAGTATCCCTGGGTGACATGGATAACTTATTTTGTTGCGTTGTGACGCAGGTCTAGTTGACCCTATCAACTGGATCATCACGGAATTCATGAAAGACTCAAATGATCTTAACAGTACGTATGTGGGATAGTGGAGTTGATTAGTTAAAGTCCGGCAGCCAATATCATGTTTCCTCATTGAAATGAGGGTAAACAAAATCGTATGCTAAGGTCTGCAGCAAGAATGTCTCCAGACTTTACTGATGCATGTTCTACTTAGGTTTGTGGATTCTTTTCTTCAAGTTCTTTATTGCTTCAATCCTTCCAGTAAGCATTCATTTATACTTTTTTCCATCAGGCTATGTTGACAGTTTATTTTGCAGGCTCTTGAAGAAACTCCTCCAGTATGCGACACGTTGAAGGATAACAGAAGCAAACCCATATAATTGTTTCTATCAGGGGTGAAAGATTCGTGAACAATCTTATAAGGAAAAGTTTGTGCTCTTGCAGAAGGAAAACTCTGCTTACAGCATTGCTGTGGTCACACATTGTTTATGTTTGTAAGTTAGTGAAAAATTCTGGTTGATGTTGTCAAACAATTGTAAGTTATGTTTCATGAATCCATGTTATGAAATTACAGTTGCTACTTTTGTAGTAGGAATTCAGGGTGTCAAGTTTATACGAGGACTGTAACTTTGACTCTTTGAGATCTTCACTTACTTCAAACCCAAAATTTTATTATTCTGAAAACAACTCATTTCTTGGTTCAAGTTTGAGACATAGGTTCTGGTTTTCCAAACTGAGCAACTTACTGCATCACATTTCATATCACCTTATAATTATATCAACTATAGTCTAGCCCACTAGGCACATGGTAAATCCTGCCCTTATCCACATGGTACCTGGTATTTATAAAACTAAAGTATGCCCTACAGCCTACAGCCCTAACCCTAAGTATAAAATGGGAAAGTTGAGAGAGAGTTTGATGATTCTAAAGTTCACAGATGCAGAGAGAGTATGAAATGAGTTGATATAGATCTGAGTTATTGGTGGATCCAAATACTAAAACAAGATCATCAAACATATTCTCTATTTTCTATCAAAGATATGGAGGTGTTAGGAAGAAAAATTACCAGAAAATCGAAGTTGTTGTTAAAGAACCAGGTAGTAAAGAAGAGAAAGAAGAAAAGGAAGAGAAATAAATGGGTTATTTGCTGATCTTAGTATGAGCGGACTCGGAAAATACAACAATTTCATCGGAAAATCTGATTGGGAATGCCAGCCGATTGCAAGTATAATAGCCATGGAAGATGGTGTTTGGTTCTCTAAATCGCCTGTTTGATTTTAGGCGTCGCCAGTCGTCTTGAATTTGATTTTCTCAAATGTTCACAGAATGCAACTTCCTGGCCATTTCCAAACACGTCTTACGAGAAGAAGTGCAATGGTTTAAGGTAAGGGTGTAATTTCAACTGTCATTTAATTAGCTACTTAGTTGTCTAATTCTTATTTCTAAAGTTTCATATGCACATATTTGCTTAGTTTTAGATTTAATGACAGGTATTGGTTTAGCATTTAGGTGCCAGGTGAGTGTTTGGTAGTATATGTCCACTCAATTCCTGCTAGTATTCATGTTCGTTTTGATCCCTTGAGACTCCCTCACCTTTTTAAAAAGACAGTAAGATTATATTTGTAGTATTGATCTGGAGCTTGCTTATATGAATGATGCTGTTATCTTGTAGAGGACACATTACTTCTTTGATGCCATTGGAGTGTTGCAAAAACAATGTCAGCGGTTCTGTTTTACATACCATTGGGGTAGGGAAGCTCAAGAGGATAAGGAATGGTTGTGAGCCAAACATCAGGTGACATACTCGGCAGAACCTGCAATTTTATTCTTCTTTAAATCGTTGGCATGTGATTTTAATTAAGTGGAAATTGAAAAAATACCTCCTCCTTTTCAAGGGTCTTCACAAATACCCTTAAGGATTTCGCAAATACCCCTAAAGGGTATATTTTAAGTTTTTAGGGTATAGTTTTTGGCACATCTAAAATTACATTAAGTCAATTCAACCTCCGTAGGAGGTTGGGTTGAATTTGCACGTGTCAAGAACATACTAGTTCATTTTCATTATCCACTTAAAAATACCACTTAGGGTATTAATAAAATGGACAGGTATTTGTGAAGGCCTTATATTCTAGGGTATTTAAATAATATTCCCTTTAATTAACCATAGAATTATTGGATAAGTTATCAAAACCATCTCTTTAAATTATGTTTTCTTGTTTTGTGTGCCATATGATTTAATTGTGTGACTTGTGCATTGAATGACAAGTTCATTGTTGTATCTACTTCAGGGTTTGTTCGTACTAGACTAATGTTATGGAAAAGCTATCCTGTGTATTGCATGTGGGATATTTAGGAACAAGAAAGCTAAATGGAAAAGACATCACTATACACCCCACGACGTGGATCGGAAGGATCTTCTAAAATTTTGGGCTACTAAAGATCATCAGGTACATTCACAATTCTTTCATGTTCTCCCACTAATTTCTTCTTTACATTAATGTCTAACTAATTCTGTATCCATGAGGTTCTTTCAGATTTAGGATTCAACAATTTTTGTTTACCGTGTTTATTTATATTCTTAAGTGACATGTTAGCTACTTGTATATGTTGAGCACTTCTCAAGGTAATGACATTGATGCTCCTGTTTGAGAATTTATGGGAGGTGAAAATTTGATGTTTCAATTGCTCTGGTTTTGGTTTGCATTTATGTCACGCCTTTGTAAGCTTCCCCTGTATTGCTGCGCCAAATACTTATCCATAATATTTTGGTGAATCTGTCTAGTCACTCACTTTAGTTTCCTTGCGCTCACAGGGTCCTTCATATAAGGTATCAACTCGTTGCAGCAATCATTCATCTTGGGAATGAGTCTACTCGGGGCCACTACACCACCGACAAGCGCGGTTCAGATGGCAAATGGTGGAGGTGCCTCGATGAGTCTGTAACTGATGTGAGTGAGAACAAAGTGTTGCTTGGTGACACATATCTTCTATTCTACTTACAAATACAGGTAAGTTCACTAACAGATCCTCATGTCTAACCCCATTATACTCTTTTTTGCTTCATTCATATTCATTTGCTTATTCACGTGGTCTAATCAATGCCTTCGTTTTTGGGTTTTATGAAACATTCTCTCAGCATATGTATCAAACATTTTCAAGTATTTAGGTATAATTTGCACATTCAAAACCAGAAAAATAGAGTGTCCACAATCATAAGCAAAATGTTTTGGCTATCAAATTGTATCTTGAATCCTGATAATCTGTGCTATTCTGTCCACAATCTTACCAAAATGCTGGCAAATTCAACTGTTCTCATAATCGTGTATTCTAACGCATGCTTCATTTGCTTCTGTTCCAGCTCTGCTTGTGGGATGTTCATAATGGAGTTCATCCTCCTGAAAATGGATGTTTGTCGTAAGCGTGTTGGCCTTGGAGTTGTTCAAAAAACTGTATTTAAAGGTAAATGCCACTGATGATGAAATATTGAGCTTTTTGTACTGCACCGTAGCGCCCTTAATGCAAACATGTTAATTCTTTGTGCAGGGTACGCGTGATTAGAGTGTTTATTGTGGAGTCTCGAGTCTGCTCAGTTTTTGTATGGTGTGTCTGAGATCAACTAGTTGGCATTTTTCCTTATCCATGTTGCGGCCGGCCTGGGTTAAGGTTGTAGAAATAAATAAAGTTCAAACTTGGGAGGTTTTTTTGTGTAATTATCAGAAACTTCCACATTGAATTGCAAGTGCATTTGTAAATTTAGCTCAATTCTTTTGTAAATGAAACGATAGATCAAATAAAAAAAACCAAGTCGATGCTTTTTGTTCATGAACACATATATTTTGACACACAGAGGGATAATAGAAGTAGCCCGTAATGATTGTTTCAAAATATCGCGGAAGGAAAATCTCACATAGCAACATTTCCACTGGTTGCAAAGTGCAACACATTTTTTTGGTTTGCCAAGTGATTGTAAAATTTTTTTGATGTTGTGAAACAGAAACAGTGTGGAAAGAAGCTGCCCTTATCCAATGGTAGGATGTCTCTATCCAAAGGTTATATTGGTAAAAATAACAATAGTGTCGGTGTAGCTATTTAGAAAGGGAAAGGGAAAGTGCAACTGGGAACCATACATCAATCTGGGATCTGGAATCCCTAAACCCTCTAACCTACTACATCAGACACGCAGAGATAGATCAAAGCAGTTATTGGTTGAACAGCAAAGAAAAAGATATGAAAGGAAAAGTTGGTAATGAATCTGAGTTGTTATTAAAGACACAGAAGAAGATCAAGAAGAAGAAGAAAAGGAAGAAGAAGATCAAATTGCATGAGTTATGTTGGATTATTGGTATGATCGGACTCGGAAAATACAAATTTGGAAGATAACCTGATCGGTCACTTAAGGATTTGGCAGTTCATGATGATATTCCACTGTCAGGACTTCTCACTGTTAATGTTAATGGCAAACCAACAGGAACAGGGTTCGTACTCATTCCATTTGCTAATAAGGAGACAATTATGCATTTTTTTTTTTTGACAGATTAAACGAATTCAAACTAATCTGAAATATACCATGTGGTCAGGTACACTTCTAAAAGAAGGCCTCTCACCAACAGGTAATATTACTGATCATTGTTCATTGAAACTAAGTTCTTTAGTAAATATTAAATATGTGTCAGTGTCATTCTTGAACTTATGATGAATTAGATTTTACTTGATGCTCATTCTTGAAAATGGTTTTAGTCTTGGAAATGAGTTCCACAGGAATGATGTAGGAAGATGGTTTATAGATTGGAAAGAATATTAGAAATGAGTTACTTTGTCGAAATAGTGTTACTTATAGGTCTGTGGTGAAATGCTCATATTTATTGCTGTCACTATATGTAAAATCCTTTTTTGTGTGAGAGATAAGTCTATTCTGGATGGTGCTTAGATATTGATTTGGACCTCCCCTGGTTGTATTAAATGATACTTCAATTAGCTTAGTTGAGAATTGAGATATCTGAGTATTACATGTTTGCTCTTTGTTTAATTCTTGCATTTTTTTTTGTTTTTATGTTTATATCATTTTGAAGTTGATATCTTATCTCTGAGGGGTTACCAGTGAAGGATCTTATTTTGATTTGATTATATATGCTCTCAAGATGGCCACGGTTGGCACCAAACAATCATTTGATTCAGTATTTCTGAACATGCATGACATCTGTGATTGAACACTGAATGACGATCATATTTGCTTGTTTTTGTGCCATATGATTCGTTTGCCCGAATTGTGCACTGAATGACAAAGTTATTGGGTTATCTATTTCAGGATTTGTTCGCATTAGATGAATTTATAGAAAAACTACCTTGTCTATTAAGCAAGAAAGCTAAATGGAAAAAACATCACTATGTTCACCCAATAAGTTTCCTTTTTACATTCATGTCTAATTAATTCTGACCTGTGTATTTGTAAGGTACATTCAGATCTCAATATTAATGGTAGAAGACAATTATGCTTTTTTTTTTTTTTTTTTCTTTTCCTAATCTAAAATATACATGTGGTCTCAGGTACACTTCTAAAAAAAGGCCTCTCAAAAACAAGAACAGGTAAAATTACTGATCATTGTTCATTATAACAGTTCTTTATTAAATATCAAATACGAATCAGTACTTACTATCAGCTAATTCTTGAACTCTACTCTCATGGTTTTAGTCTTGAAAACAAGTGAAATGAGTTCCATAGGGAATGAAGAATTAGAGGAAAATGGTTTATCATTGTCAAGTTTATCACTGTCTTTAAATTCAATTCTTCCTTTTAGCTGTATTCTAGCTATATATAGATTCCTTTGTGTGGGAGATAAGTCAATTCCGGATGGAGCTTAGATATTGGTTTGGACAGCCGGGTTGTTTTAAATGATACCTTAATTTACTGGATTAAGATCTCTGAGAGTTACATGTTTGCTTTAAGTTTAATTCTTGCTTCTTTTCTTTTTCTTTTTTGTCAATATCATTTTCAGGTTGGTATCTAGTATCTCTAAGAGGTTACCAGTGGAGGATCTCATTTTTATTTGATTTATGTATGCTCTCAAGCTGGTCACAATTGACACACAATCATTTGCGTCAGTGTTTATCAAATTACACAGTATTTTTGACCGCTGCATATATGACAGGACATCTGTAATTGAACACTGAATGATATGACATTTCCTTATTTTTGTGCCATATGATTCGTTTGTCCGACTTTTGCACTGGATGACTATGTTATTGGGTTATCTATTTCAGGATTTCTTCACAATAGATGAACGTTACAGAAAAGCTACCTTGTCTATTAAACAAGAAAGCTAAATGGAAAAAACATCACTATACACCCCACGATACAAATGAAAAGCGTTTTGCAGATCAACCCAACGTGTTAACCGACAGGGAGCGGAAGGATCCTGTGAAATTTTGGGCTACTGAAGAGCATCAGGTAAATTCAGAACTCTGTTATATTCACCCAATAAATTTCCTCTTTACATTCATGTCTAATTAATTCTGACCTGTGTATTTGTAAGGTACTTTCCGATCAGAATATTAGAAGCCAAGCACACGATGTGTAGGAAAAACTTCCCTCAGTGCGAAGCTGAAATTGTACGTACATGCATATGTTGGTCTTTACAGTCACTTTTCATTCCTGCAGCTTCAAAGCTATTTGAAGTTTATTATTGGTCTTGTATTTGACTGTTCATGGTTGAATTATTTCTCATATTTGTCTGTGTAAAACATTGCAAAACCTTGCCAAGAATGGAAATACCATATGCTTATAGACATTAGATAGTGCTACACCAAGTTTTACGGCTGTAAAAAGTTACGGAACTTTCATTCTTTCACATTCACTTGCTTATATAGTACTGCCTGCCCAATCTAGTAGTTTGCCTGTTTGATTATGTGTGGTAGTAGTAATTATGGACCATGATATTTGACATGATCCCAGGCCAAATCAGTTGCCATATCTAGTAGTTTGCTTGTATAATTTGAAAATATGATACAACTTGTATACCTCAAAAAGTGAAAAGGGAGGTCCACCACCACTAGCAGCAGCAATCACTGCACCACCTGCCTTTCTAAGAATAGCACCAAATCCGCCAGACTCCTCTCTGAGAGACCCATCAGAATTTATCATAATATCAGGATCGCAAGGGCCCCGCCAAGTACATTTGATAAAATCTGGAACAATAAAAGAACAATCAATGCTCCATCTCTCGCATAAAATTTCTAGCATGGGTACTCTCCATCTCCCGATGACTAGAAGCCGACATTTTGAACCTAACTTCTGCACTATAAGAAAACCGACAACATCGCTTGAAGCAAACCGAGCTCTAAAGACCCTCGTTATTTCTCTCCCTCCACAAATGGTACATAAACCCATTAAGCACAAGCTTTTTAACATTAGAAATACAAATGGTCCCCTTGAAAGCCCCAATGCACCAAGCAATTTCCTCATCCCAGCCTATTCTCCATCTCCTTGACATAACCCATTTTAAGAAGCAAACCCTTCCAAATAATGGCAAGAAAAGGACAAGCATGGAAAAGGTGGTCCCGCTCCCGTAACTACTATTACATAAGATACAACTATCATCTTGAATCACACCCCACTTTAATAGTTTATTTCTAGTTTTCAGCCTTTTTTGCATACTAAGCCAAGAGATAAATTGAGTGTCGAGGAATATGGTTTTTAAAACCAAACAAGACAAGCCTGTGAAGGTTTAATATTATGTGAAGATAAACACCGTGAAGTTTTTCTTTTCATTGAGAATCGAT
This sequence comes from Papaver armeniacum, assembly GCA_023531295.1. Taxonomy (NCBI): domain Eukaryota; kingdom Viridiplantae; phylum Streptophyta; class Magnoliopsida; order Ranunculales; family Papaveraceae; genus Papaver; species Papaver armeniacum. Next base: position 135,329 of record JAJJWW010011072.1, read on the forward strand.
TCGATATTCCTCGGCTTCCATATGAAAGTATCAAAGATCAAAGAACATTAAAACTGGCCAGAGATAGCTCGCCTACAAACTTGCACCACATCTTCCTCCATACTATCGTGGTAGACCCATTTTCCACGTAATGAAATCAGAACTCTACAAAAAATGAGTTATCCCAGTAGCCGCAAGCACATGTGGCTCAACCCAATCTTCACCTCGCTTAGGATGCCAATTATCATTCATAAAGTTCAAAGAAGTCCCATCACCAATAATCACTCCAATAAACCGCTCTGGCAAGAGCTCTATGATCTAAAATTCTTCTCCAAGACCAAGAGGCTTCTTGAGGAACATTTAAACTCCAAAATCTTTATCCTTTATTAGATTACATTTACCCATTCAGTCCAAATAGTATTTTTACTGTGAATAAGGTCCCAAATGTGCCTCGATGGACATAGCAGATTTGTAAACTCTAAGTCTTTAACACCCAAACCACCTTCCCCCATAAGGATGACACATTAACCCAACCGACAGACTATGCTTCTTCCCCATATCCGGACCATCCCAAAGAAACCTTTAAACTTAGTATTTAGTTCTTTAATGACCCTTTTGGGAAGGACAAACAAGAACACGTAAATAAATCATACCACCCAAAACAAATTTTTATGAGTAAGGCTCGCTGTGATAGGCTAAGAAAATAGTCTTCCAAGATTTAATCCTAATATCAACTTTATTAAGGTAGGGATACAATCTTTATAAGATAATCTAGTAGAAAGTAAGGGGACACCCAAGTATCTAACAGAAGCTCACCTTTGTACAAAATTCTGCAAAGAACAATTCTGATCCAAAACCTCTTCATTAACAAGTCAAGAATAGAGGGAAGTCTTAAATTTGTTCATAACTAAGCCGTAATGCTTACTAAATTGCTCAAGAGCACAATTTAAACTCTCACCGCACATTCCCTTTAAAAAAACCAAAATATCATCCGCAAAACATAAATGAGTTAACCTTTGTAAGCTTACATCTTGGATGAAACCCAAAACTTTGAATATTCACTTGATGGAGAAGAGAGGCACCGAATATTTCCATAACCAAAACAAACAAATAGGGTGAGAGAGGACAACCCCTGCCTTAGACCTCTTTTTGGCACCAAAAACCCATAAGGGGAACCATTAACCATAACCGAAAACCGAAGTAGAGAAGCATATAGAAATCCAATCAATAAATTTAGAAGGAAAACCAATTCTTCGCAACACCCGCATAATGGCCTCCCAACTAACAGATTACAAGCTTTCTTTAAATCAACTTTTAGAGTACATCTTGGAGTCCTTTGGTTCTATGATAATTTCTAACAATCTCATGAGCCACCATAATATTATCTTGGATTGATCTCCCGATATAAACGTTGCATTGGTTGGGACTAATTAGACTGCATAAAACATGCTTCATCCTTAAAGATAAAATTTTTGTGATGCACTTGTAGATGACATTAAAGAAGATATGGGTCTAAAATCGAAACCGAAGAAGGATTTTCAATCTTTGCAACAAGAGTGATGAAAGTGCTATTTACCTCTTTTTAGCAAATTGGATTTAGAGAAAAATTCTCGTATGGCTGCAACAAAATCATCCCCAACAACCTCCCAACAAGCTTGAAAAAGTGGCCGGAAAACCCATACGGCCCCGGAGCTTTATTAGAACCATTGAAGCTAAAGCAACCATCACTTCCTCTCTAGAAACATCCTTAACCAACCTTAAATATCATCTTGATTTACACAAAGAAGGAATATTTATGTTCTCAAACCGAGATCTCTCGATCACCACTATTGGTTTGGGAATCAAACAGAGAAGAGAAAAAGACACATTCATTTGCAATAGAAATATCATCCTCAAGTTTTTCATTCTCATCATTATAAAGATCGAGAATATTATTTCTTGATCTTCGCTTCTTTAAAGAGTTATGAAAAAAGAAACATTTGAATCTCCTAAATGCACCACTTAATTCTTGAATTTTGTTTAGCCCTCGCTTTTCATATCTTCTTAGTTTGGCATACTCCCCGCACATAGACCCTTTCCCTACCTCGCTAAATCTTGATTGAGAGGTTGTTCTGGAGTAACTTTGAGTGGTGTCTAAGACTCCTTTGCTTGAATAACTAGAGCAGTAGATCGATCTATATCGAGCTTTCTTCCATGTGCCGATCCCTTCTTAGCTCTCTTAAGTTTAGTCACTAAGACATACATCGATTTCCTTAACCGATTCCCTCCAAATATTCCTTATAAGATTCATGAAATCCTCATCTTCGCAAGATAATCGTAGAACCTAAATGGGGAGGACCATGTTTTCTTTTGTCAAAGATAGAAACCACACCAGAGAGTGATCAAATCCTCGAAGAAGAAACTCAACAGAAGAATTAAGAAAATATTGAATCCACTCGAATATTAACAATAACCCTGCCTATTTTTGATCTTATAATACCTCCATGTTGTTGACACAAACCAAGTATAAAAACAACCAAGAAAGGCAAATCAAACAAATGGGAAGCATCGCACAACTCAAAGTCAAAGATAATGATGAGGCATCACTTCCGCCTCCTCCCACCCTATCATGTGGGTAAAGAAGAGAATTGAAATCTCCTAGAACAAACTCAAGGTTTACTATTGAAACTAGCAAAAGCTTTCAAAGAATCCCAAAGACTAACTCTTGAAAGGTAATAGTTGTCACCATACACAAAGGTAGCAATAAAGTTGAACTTGGAATCATAAGAGACGCCTGCCAAAAATGGCTTGAGAAGATAAATGAATTAAAAGAAACTTGAATGTATGATCCCAACCAATCCACACTCGCCATTGAGCCGACACTATCATTATCTAAAAAATTCCACGAAGGATTAATATTATTCCTAATTCTACTTTTATTCTCTTCTTTGAACATGAGTTTCAAGAATCCCAATCATGGAAAGGGCATTATTCCTAATTAAATTTTTTATTTCAAACTGCTTTAGAGGATCATTTAGACTCTAATATTCCAAAATCCTATTTTAAACATTATTTAGATTTAGAAAGGGAGAAGTACTCTTGGCATTTCTTTTTAGATCCGCAATTTAGGAAGAAGATTAGAGTTCACAGCATTATTGAGGAAACCCTTCTTTGGAAAATGAGCTCTGAACTACTACTCAACTTGCGCCAATGAAGACCCCACTATAGCGGCAACCTATTTTCTTTGTTTTGCTCTAGAACAGGTTCATGATGTGTATCATTCATATTATCCAAGAAAATAAATTTATTATTAAGCAACATCTCATTTGGAGTATTCATCTCAACAACAGCACTTCATTCAAAACAGGATGATCCAAGTTAACATTTACTATCCTTAAATCCTCCTCCATTAAAACATTTTGAGCCGGTACATTTTCTTCAACAACCATTGCCTCCTCGTAAGAACAAGACGTATCATCCCCGATATCTCTACCCCTTTGTGGACTTAGTAATCCATCCTCAAAGATCCACAAACACAAGTAGACTTCTTAGGAGTCCATTTCTCTACTATTTTTGGAGTAGTAACCACTTTCTTTGGACATCTTGCACTAGAATGCCCAAAAGTTTTACAATCCAAACATCTTGGTGGCTTCCAAGTGTACTCCACCTTTACTTCAATTCTGTCTTTACCATCAATTACCAGAGGAATGATAGCATGGAAATCACAATCAGCATCAATTTCAACACACACTCTTGCATAACTCATCCTAGTTCTATTTAGTGTTTGTTGATCCATCATAATAGGTACCCCTACATTATCGGTTATCATGCTTAGTCCCTTTGCATTCCACATATAGAGTGGAACATTCCTTAAATTCAACCGTGATAGGAATAGTTCTCAATTCTTCCATATCTTTTTCAATAGTTTTTGATCAAGGTCGAATAAAGAATAACCTATTTTGAATATAGATTGAACCATGTTCAAGAGCTTGAACACGGTCCTCATCATTATCAAATTCAAACAAAAATAAACTATCCCCATTAATGGTTACCCGTAGATTTCCTTTAAGTTTCCAGTGCCTTGAGAACAACGATTTCGGACCACATAATAAGAAAGTCTTCGTCCAACGAAAACCCTCGCTACCAAATCCTCGCAACGACGAATTTCTTCTTTAAAACCGATGAGGATACAGGAGTAATTCTCTCACCATTTACCATTTGAGGAGGAAAAACTTCATCGAAGCTCCAGGATGCAATTCTTGTTTCTTAGGAAAAAGAGTAGAAGCCCAGTGCTTTAGACACTCGGTTTACTAGGAGGAAACTCTTCAAAACCAGGAGGAATCAAAGCATCACCATCGGACCCAACTACAGTAATCGGATCTAGAATTATCTTCCCTACTAGAGCCCTCTATCCTCTCGGGAAGGAGAAGATAGAGGTGGAGTTGATTTCGTAACCATCATAACAAGCAAACCCTTCATAGATCTATGCAAAAAACCGTAGATTGAGAAAAATTGATCGAAAAACGATGAAGAAAACCAATCTTGACTAAT
>JAJJWW010011073.1:0-24676 GCA_023531295.1 Papaver armeniacum
GACATGCAATTTAAACTTAGGAATGTCAAATTAATCTTGGCATGGCAGAGTTCTTAATCCTGCGTCTTGGGCTTCGAATTGATCCTACATGTCAATCAATCTTGGGTATGGAATGAAATACAAGACTACTATCTATAAATGATCCAGACATGTCAATGAATTTTGTATTGCGATGTAAAAAGCTCGTTCTTTGGAATCTAAATGATTATAGGATCTAATGAATCTTGGGTGTTTTAACTTGAATTGGTATGGATGAAATACGTGGTTTATTGTCTGGGAATTGATCTTGATATGTCAAATTTAAACTTGGGTATGTCAAATTGAATCTTGGGCATGAAAAGAAACTTGCGGTCTTGCATTCTCAAATTGATCCTGTAGACATTAAAACTTGGGCCAAATTAAATGTGACATGGCATGAAAACAAAGCCTACGGTCTTGGGAATCTAAAATTGATCCATGGTTCTTAGTTAATTTTGTGCATGGTCATGAAAGCATGTTTTGGTCTCTTGCAATTGATCTTGCATGTCAATTTAAACCGTATGTCAATTAATTCGTACTGCATGAAAGCAGATCCATTTGTTTGGGTATCCAATGTTCTAGACATGTCAAATAACATGTGTTAAATTAATCTGCATGTGCAAGTGTTGGGCCCACATCTGGGATTTCAAATTGATCTTGTATGTAAAATTAAACTTGGGATGTCAAATGAATTGGGCAGGTGGAAAGCAACTTTTACTGCTTGTATTCTGGGATTGACTTGTGAGATGTCCAATTTAAACCTCGCATGGCAAATGAATTTTGGGTAGCAGCACAAGTCACTGGCCTGGCATCTAAATGATCTTGGACATGTTATATTTAAACTTGGGAATGTCAAATGAACTGGGTAAATACATAAGCCTGGGCCTTGGTATCTCAAAATTGATCTTAGGCTGTAATGAATTTTGCATGGGTATAAGCAAAGCCATTCTTGGAATCTGGAAATGATCTTAGGCATCTCAAATTAATCTTGGGCATGGGCATGAAAATCACAAGCCTACTGGTCTTGGGCATCTCAAAATTGATCCTAGACATGTCACTAAACTGGGCATGTCAAATTGAATCTTGGGCATCGGCATGAAATCAAAAGCCTACGGTCTTGGGCATCTCAAAGTTGATCCTAGACATGTTAAATTTAAACTTGGGCATGTCAAATTGAATCTTGGGCATGGGCATGAAAGTTCACAAGCCTGCAGTCTTGGGCATCTCAAAGCTGATCCTAGACATGTCAAATTGAATCCTCGGAGCATGGGCATGAAAGCAAAAGCCTACGGTCTTGGGAATCTAAAAATTGATCTTAGGAATCTCAAATTGAATCTTGGCATGGGCATGAAAGCATATCATGCCTTGGGTACCCAAAATTGATCCTAGACATGTCAAAATTAAACTTGGGCATGTCAAATTGAATCTTGGGCATGGGCATGAAAGCACAAGCCTACGGTCTTGGGCATCTCAAAATTGATCCCGCATGACTATTCAAATTTAATCTTGGGCATGGGCATGAAAGCACAAGCCTACGGCCTGGGCATCTCAAAATTGATCCTTGACATGTCAAATTTAAACTTGGGCATGTCCAATTGAATCTGGAGCATGGGCATGAAATCACAAGCCTACGGTCTTGGGCATCTTAAAATTGATCCTAGATATGTTAAATTTAAACTTCTGGGCATGTCAAATTGAATCTTGGGCATGGGCATGAAAGCACAAGCTCATGGTCTTGGGCATCTCAAAATTGATCCATAGACATGTCAAATTTAAACACTGGGCATGTCAAATTGAATCTTGGGCATGGGCATGAAAGCACAAGCCTACGGTCTAGGGCAACTCAAAATTGATCCTAGACATGTCAAATTGAATCTCAAGGCATGGGCATGAAAGCAAAGCCTACGGTCTTGGGAATCTAAAAATTGATCATAGGCATCTCAAATTGAATCTTGGGCATTTAAAATTGAATCTTGGGCATGGGCATGAAAACACAACATACCCAAGACCGTAGGCTTGGGCATGGGCATGAGGAACCCTAACGCTAAAAAAATACTTTTGGAAGACAAACTTTTTTCTCTCTCCTAGTTTGCTCTGGCGATTTTAGGGTTTTTGCTTTTTTCAAAAAATTTTAGTCAGCGCTTTCACCTGATCATCTTTGGTGATCAAAGATGGGGTGAACAACTGTCAGCGATCTCGGTCATCGTGGTTAACCTTGCTGAACTTGTTATGGGAAAAAACAAACAATCTCATGTCTCTACCTCTATTGATATCAACTCTTTACCAAACCCTACTACCAAGGATGGAAAACCAGCAGAAGTAATCCCCCATGATTAATATGAAGAAGGCTGTCAAATATGGCGTTTCAGTCTCATTGGTAGATTGGATCTCAAAGGTATTAAACTCAGTGATATTACAAAACCAATTTGGAACAACAATGGAACCTTGGAGAAACTAAGGCTCGGTTCATCCCCATGAACGGTAGTTTTTCATTATTAAGTTATCAACAAAGGAAGACAAAGACAAGGTTTATAGAGATGGAAACAAAGAACCATGGATTGTAAATCAACAACCTTTACGTTTGATAGAATGGTACCTGGGTTTTGATGTCGACAAGCAATGCCGTCCCATGCTAGTGTGGTCCAAGTTTCCAGGCCTCGAGTTGAGATGTGGTTGAGAAGACTTTTTATCGTTGGGTAAATCTCTTGGAACCCCTATCGTAGTTGATAAGAGAACCCTAAATCATGAATACGGACATTATGCATACATTTTGATTGACATAGATTTTTCAAAACTGAATTCCCTCGATTGTTCATGTTGAGATAGATGTGGTCGTAACTTTAACCGGCCCGTTTGAAATTTTCAAGAGACCTAAGGTTGTTCCCAAGTGCAAGATTGTAGGTCATATGGACGCCGAATGTTAAAGAAGCATTCCCACGACGTTCTGACAAGATGGTGTTGCAATTGTTAAGACTTCGGCAAAGTTAGCGCAACTACGGTGTGAAGCAGCATTCTTCCTCTCTCTTATTATTCATCAGGTGAGAATTCCAGCATGGCAAGTTGCAACTCATAAGAAGAATGGCAAAAGAATCGAAAAGGTGCACCACAGCCTATTGAGCTTGACATGTTGTTGTGAGTTGCCTTGTTGAGATGGAACAACGGTTACAAGAGATGATTTAGCTATATCCGAAGTTTGTCTTGCATAGTGCTTTAGCGTCGAAGTTTGAAAGGGCCAAACAAGCTAAACTCAAGCATTCGGTTTTAGTTACCAAGGCAAAGTCGGTGAGTACTTCGCTTTGAATACTAAGCCGATCCCGGGAATGTTGAAATTAGCTAGAACTAAACTTCCTAATCCCTGGTAGGATATCTTTATCATCTTTGCCAACACCAGGTGTGACGCTCTTGAAACAAGTTACGAATATGTTTCTCATAATAAGTTTAACATCTTGGGTGCAAACTATGTGGGTGAAACATCAAATAATCAGTTACATGATTTTGGTAAGGTGGACGAAATTGCTAAACGTGCAAAAACAGCAGCAATTGTTAGCTCTTGAAGCGAGAATTAATGCTTTGAAAGATATCGATGTTATGTCTGATTTGGATGATGAATCTGAACTGGTATCAGTGCTAGGAATGGTTCTTCACCAAGACTTAAATCCTCCTCAAATACTTCTAGTCAAGTAAAGCTATCTAAACCTCAAAATCACAGGGGGTTTAATATGCGGGTTCTCTATTGGAACATTAATGGAGTTGCTGTGAGGCAACTCATTGTAAACTTAGGGGAGTTAATAAGGGACTTCAAACCTGATGTTTTTGTCTTGCAGAGCCAAAGGTGCCTTTGTTCGGTTGCTTTTGGTAATAGACTTCGGCCAAGGTTTTTTCTTCCCATGTTATTCATAATGCTCTTTGCTAATAGCCATAATATTTGGGTTTGTTATTTGAATTCTATAGTCCTACCATAATCAATAGGAGTAAATGTCATTACTATCGAGGTTTAAGGAGTTCATATTTTTATTCATGCTGCTTATGTTCAAGTTACTGTAAGAAGACTTTGGCAAAGAACTTAATCTCCAAGACGATGATATTCCATGGTTTAGTTACGGTGATTTCAATTATATTCTAAATTGAAAGAGAAACGCTGAGTACATAGCTGATATGCTTGCCCACTTTGTCACTAACAAGCGCCACCGCTAACACCATGACGGATAACAAAGATACGAGGTAAAAAGGGAGCCAACCATTTACAAGTATAACACTTTTTTGAATTTGAATAAGGAAAGGATTTCCGTTTGAGTTTACGTATGGGAAGAGGCAACTGGGCTCGTTATGAACAAGTCCAAGCCACGCCAAGCCAAAGACCGTGCCAAGACAATGGTCCACACCATACCGAATCCAAGCCGCCGTCCACACCAAGTCAGCGCCCATTCCAAGACGATCCAAGACTCCAATGACGCGCTTCCTGAGATGCGCTCACAAGACGCGCATGCCAGCGCTTGCCGGCTGCCAGTAAGCGCTGCTGGGACGCGCTGTCAGCACATGCCGCACGGGCATGCCACTGCACGCACCACACTCAGGCTAACGCTTCAGATCCTTCCAAAGGCTTAACATCTTGCGCCCTTCCAAAGCACCATCCTCGTCTTCAAACAACGCCATGGCTCCATCACTTCGTGATTAAAACCGTGTCATCTGCACGTACACTTACGATCACTGTAACTGCAGCCACTTCCGCCACCCCAACGGTTCTTCAAGCATGGCAGCTCCAACCGCCACCAGAGACGCTACTCCACCATCGTGGAAAGATAATCAAATATCCTGGAGAAGCGACCTCCTTGTAGCTGTTGATTTGATGAAAAGACAAAAGATACTTCACAGATGCGCACATAGATGAGAGGTCGCGTTGCTCTTGGAGCGACTCGCAGAAGGGGATAAGCAATCCATTTCGTCACACGTGAAGATCAAGAAAGACTTCTCCAAAATTGAAAGCAAGGGAAATCAACAACTCTCCCGAGTTCACTGGGAGACCCTTCCCTCGTCAAACCCGCACAATGGGAACTTCGCCCACAAAGTCGTAGACACCTAGTGATGAAACAGCTTGTGTGAGATTCTATGTTTCTCCAAGGTGTAGTCAAGACATATTTGCACCCTCAACCGCACTACATCAGAAAGGGTGCGTTTCCATCCAGTGGAAGCCGTTCCCAAACCCCAACCTCTCATATGAAGCACGATCGATAGATGGAACTGGGACTCTGTTTTGAGGGATGTCGAGTTTGACAACGTGACGCGGTCTCCGACTTCAAAATGGTAACCGCCAAGGCTCGAGAGTCTGCAAGACGTTGTTTCAACGTTTTCCGTAAGTAGCTCCGCATCAACGTTCTTCCGTAAGTAGCTACACATCAACGTTTTCCGTGGCAGCTACACATCAACGTTCTCGCAAAGCTGGCCGCATCAACGCTTGCTTCAACGCCACTCCTTCCCCGCAGGGTCATTCCGCCCACACTCCCTCAAACGAGCTTCACCGCAAAGAGAAATACTACAAGGATGGAAACACGTAAACCATACTGAGGACTAAGATATACAAGGGATCCCTTCACCAAGTAAAGCTACAAGAATAAACCCACCAAAAATCCGTACTCCACAACAGGGTCCTCTACTCTTCAAGGGTGCAGCGCAAGAACATCATCACCTCTCGTATAGAAGACGCCTTCAACACTTTACGAGGCCGCGGAGGATCCCGAGCCTCGCACTATCCGTAATATGTCATCATGTAATTTCTGAGCATCCCAAATTGTCACATCCAAGAGTACGATAGGTTTATATCAAATCCCGTGGAGGGGGATTCAAGGTATATAATGAAAGTAGCGGTCATGCATGGAGACTACCGTAAGATGCTTTCACTCCTCAACCAAAAGTTATTACCGATTTCAACATCATCACTATCGAGGTTTTACGATCCACTCAGGAATTTCTCAACATGAATCCGTACATGTGCACCTAAAACTCCAAAAGCACGCCGTAAGGATACATTCACGTATTCATACATTCCATCATATCAAACCGAAGTATGACCGGGACTCTCGCCGCATCCTATTTCGTAAGATAGATCCCCTTAAACCAGCGTCCTCCAAGTCTCGCAACTAGCCAACAAGGACGGATTCGAGGAAGGGGAACGACTGTGTCATCCGTCGATAACACCGACGCATGCTCCAACAGATATCTCCGCACAAAAGGGAAATTTTCCATTTATACAACAAGCGGCTGTAAATTGTACGACAAATCATTTTCAAAGAAGAAGAAAACATACCAGTATGATTTTCTTAACCCAAATAACCTTTGTTGGGATGCTCATGCAAGAGTCGACTCGCGCCTAAATCCGGAGAACTTGATCGGTTAGAAGATGGTTCGTCTCTCGCGCGACATGACAAAGAGAGAAACTCAACAAGAAGAACCCTTTCTCAAACGAGGGAGATGATGCAATTACGTTTTGGGTATGAATACGTAACCATAAAAGGAAAAGAAGCAATGAGGGACACAACGCTTCCATGCATTTTAGCATGGATAATGCCTCGATCAAGCCGCGCGCGTGAAGGAAGGCAAAACAAGGAAACTTTGCTATCTGTGGGAAACACCTACCCTCCTTGTTTACACTTGTCTCGCCAGCTTGGGCGCACCGCCTTCCCCACCTTGCGCCGGCCCCGCCGCCTAGCACGCCGCCTCCCAACCTATGCCCAACTTCCCAACGTCGCCTCAAGTTGCACCGGGCCCCACACAAATTGCGCCAACTTCCCAATGACCGCCCAAGTCACGCCAGCAAGCACGCACAACTTCCCCACCTTGCGCCGGTCCCCCACCTAGAATGCTCGCCTTCCCAACTCATGCCCAACATCCCAACGCCGCCCAAGTTGCACGGCCCCACAAATTGCGCCAACTTCCCAACAATGACCGCCAAGTCACGCCTGGGCAAGCACGCACAACTTCCCTACCTTGCACCGGCCCCACCATCTAGCACGCCCGCTTCCCAACTCACGCCAACCTCCACAACGCCGCCGCCCACACCGCAAACCTGCCCACCAATTGTGCCGGCCCTCCCGATTTGTGCAAACTCCGCGCATGCAAGGATTCCAAATCCTATTTATAAAAGGTCGACAAGCCCTCAATTCTCTTTACGTTTGCCGTTGATAGTTTGTCACCATCTTATGCTTACTCGCAACAAAGCCCCTCGCTCCGAGCTACAGTGGGACTTAATGCTGATGGTGGTTTTTTAAACAAGGGGTAAAATTGTAAAACCCCATGACCTAGTGTTACCCGCAACACATTAACTAAGAGCATTTAACTCAGTGTAAATATCATCAGGGGTATTTTTTCAAATACCAAATTAGGGTTTTCAAATACGTAACCCTAATTCCAAAACCAAGCCGCATATCCGCACCATGGCAAACAATGCCAAACCAAGCCGCATATCACAGACCATGGTAAATAATGTTAAAACCAAGCCGCATATCGCACCATGGCAACAATGCCAAACCAAGCCGCATATCGCGCACACATGGCAACCATGCCAAACCAAGCCGCATATCGCGCACCATGGCAATAATGCCAAACCAAGTCACACTCGCGCACCATGGCAACAATGCCAAACCAAGCCGCGCACTCGCGCACCATGGCAACAATGCCAAACCAAGCCGCATATCGCGCACCATGGCAACAATGCGAAAACCAAGTCGCATACCGCGCACCATGGCAACAATGCTAAAACCAAGCCGCACTCGCGCACCATGGCAACAATGCCAAACCAAGCCGCATACCGCGCACCATGGCAACAATGCCAAACCAAGCCGCATATCACGCACCATGGCAATAATGCTAAAACCAAGCCGATATCGCGCACCATGGCAACAATGCCAAACCAAGCCGCACCTCGCGCACCATGGCAAGCAATGCCAAACCAAGCCGCACCCCGCGCACCATGGCAACAATGCCAAACCAAGTCGCATGCCGCGCACCATGGCAACAATGCCAAACCAAGCCGCATATCTTCGCACCATGGCAACAATGCCAAAGCCGCACCACCGCGCACCATGGCAAAATGCCAAACCCAAGCGCACCCCGCGCACCATGAAACAATGCAAACCAAGCCGCATACCGCGCACCATGGCAACAATGCCAAACCAAGTAAAATGCCGCGCACCATGGCAACAATGCCAAACCAAGCCGCACCTCCCCGCGCACCATGGCAACAATGCCTAACCAAGCCGCACACCGCGCACCATGGCAACAATGCCAAACCAAGCCGCACTCTCGCGAACCATGGCAACAAGGCCATATTTCCAAGTCGCTATGCCATTGGCCCACGCCAAACATAGCGCCCTAGGCTTGCAAGACTCTGCAACTAGGTCAACATGGCCGTATTTGCCATTGGCACATGCCAACACGTACCGCAAGCCATATTTCCAAGTCGCTATGCCATTGGCCCACGACAAACATAGCGCCCTAGGCTTGCAAGACTTGCAACCAGGTCAACATGGCCGCACGTGCCATTGGCACATGCCAACACGCACGTTAGCCATATTTCCAAGTCGCTATGCTATTGGCCCACGCCAAACATAGCGCCCTAGGCTTGCAAGACTTGCAACCAGGGTCAACATGGCCGTACGTGCCACCGGCACATGCCAACACGTACCGCAAGCCATATATTTCCAAGTCGCTATGCCATTGGCCCACGCCAAACATAGCGCCCTAGGCTTGCAAGACTTGCAACTAGGTCAACATGGCCGACGTGCCATTGGGCACATGCCAACACGTACCGCAAGCCATATTTCCAAGTCGCTATGCCATTGGCCCACGCCAAACATAGCGCCTAGGCTTGAAGACTTGCAACTAGGTCAACATGGCCGTACGTGCCATTGGCACATGCCAACACGTACCGCAAGCCATATTTCCAAGTCGCTATGCCATTGCCCACGCCAAACATAGCGCCCAGGCTTGCAAGACTTGCAACTAGGTCAACATGGCCGACGTGCCATTGGCACATGCCAACACGTACCGCAAGCCATATTTCCAAGTCGCTATGCCATTGGCCCACGTTAAACATAGCGCCTAGGCTTGCAAGACTTGCAACTAGGGTCAACATGGCAGACGCGCCATATGGCACATGCCAACACGTACCGCAAGCCATATTTCCAAGTCGCTATGCCATTGGCCCACGCCAAACATAGCGCCCTAGGCTTGCAAGACTTGCAACTAGGTCAACATGGCCGCACGGTGCCATTGGCACATGCCAACACGTACCACAAGCCATATTTCCAAGTCCCTGTGCCATTGGCCCACGCCAAACATAGCGCACTAGGCTTGCAAGACTTGCAACTAGGGTCGACATGGCCGTACGTGCCATTGGCACATGCCAACACGTACCGCAAGCCATTTCCAAGTCGCTATGCCATTGGCCCACGCTCAAATATAGCGCCCTAGGCTTGCAAGACTTGCAACTAGGTCAACATGGCCGTATGTGCCATTGGCACACGCCAACACAGTACGCAAGCCATATTTCCAAGTCGCTATGCCATTGGCCCATGCCAAACATAGCGCCCCTAGGCTTGCAGGCAAGACTTTCAACTAGGTCAACATGGCCGTACGTGCCATTGGCACATGCCAACACGCACCGCAAGCCATATTTCCAAGTCGCTATGCCATTGGCCCACGCCAAATATAGCGCCCTAGGCTTGCAAGACTTGCAACTAGGTCAACATGGCCGCACGTGCCATTGGCACATGCCAACACGCACCGCAAGCCATATTTCCAAGTCGCTATGCCATTGGCCCATGCCAAACATAGCGCCTTAGGGCTTGCAAGACTTCTAACTAGGTCAACATGGCCGTACGTGCCATTGGCACATGCCAACACGTACCGCAAGACATATTTCCAAGGCCACAGCCCTAACGACCACACATGCCAAACACACAAGATGGTAGCCTAACTTGCAAACGTGCAACATACCACCAAGGCATTCCGCACATGCCATTGGCACATGCCAAACACACACGCTGGTAGCCTAACTTGCAAACCGTGCAACCTACCACCAAGGCATTCGCACATGCCGTTGGCACATGCCACACACGCCACTAGCAGCTCTGCATTACCACTTACGCCGAGGTGCAACTCGCAACGAAGGCATTCCGCACATGCCACATGCGTCCCTAAGAAACACCACTTGCACGCAAGATGCAAACCAACACTCGAGACATCAACACAACCGGGGGATGCTTCAAGGTTTTGGTTTGGCAGTCACAAAGATGCACTGCATACACTACGCTCACATTAAGAAAGCGTGAAAAGGAATAAAGCGGTCAAATAAATGAGGGAAATAATGGTGAAAACGTTTTCACCCATTAACACCATGCGGTTACCACCTCCTCCCATTATTTCACCCTTTACTCTTCCTTCATGAGGCCGTGGCACGCTTTAATATCGACTTGTATAAATAGGTCTTACTCTATTTCCACCACAACAAGTCTCTGGTGTGAGAAAATACTATACTCGTAAAAGGCAACTTTGCAAGATCTCCAAAAAGCTTTCATCTCTTGCAAGCTTCCTAAGCTTTCACTTTCGATACAAGTCGAGACACTACTCTCCCTAACTATTCTCGGTCTCAACACCTTCTTGCTTCCCCTCCCCAAATCAACCCTTCTCCTTCACTTTGTGACCGAAGCAAGTCCGGGAACGCCATTTTTGGTTTAGGCCGACTTGTACAGATTGATCTCTCGACCTATAAAGTGCTCACGTGCAACACATTTGTTTAGGTTTAAACCAGTTTTCACCACCTACCGAATTTACCAAATCGTTAAACGATTTTCACCCATAAAAAAGGCAAGGCGAATGCCTTTTGTTGCGAGTCGCACTCGAGCGCAAGTGGCAATGCCGTGAGCCGCTAGTGGCGTGTGTGGTATGTGCCAACGGGCATGTGTGGAATGCCTTGGTGGTAGGTTGTACGTTGAGTGTAAGTGGCAATGCATAGAGCCGCTTAGCTAGGTGGTATGTGCCAATGGCATGTGCGGAATGCCTTCGCGGTAGGTTGCACGGTTTGCAAGTTAGGCTACCACCGTGGGTTTTGGCATGTGCCATCGGCGCCACGACGCTGTTGGCCTAGTTGCACCTGGCTTGCAAGTTGGGCTACCAAAGATGCGTGTTTTGCATGTGCCAATGGCATGCGGGCTGTTGAATCATGGCTCGTGTTTAGAAAAGAAAACAACGAGCGTGTTGGCATGTGCCAATGGCATGCTTCGGGCCATTAGGGCCACGTCCCGGTAGGAAAAGCTACCAACAGCGTGTTGGCATGTGCCAATGGCATGCGTGGCCAATTTTGGTCGCGCTTGGAAAAAAAGCTACCAAATGAGCGTGTTGGCATGTGCCAATGGCATGCGTACAATTTGGGTCGCGCCTTGGTGGAAAAAGCTACCAACGAGCGTGTTGGCATGTGCCAATGACATGCGTACATTTTGGTCACGCCTTGGTAGAAAAGCTACCAATGAAGCGTGTTGGCATGTGCCAATGGCATGCGTGGCCAATTTGGGTCGCGCCTTGTAAGAAAAGCTACACAGCGTGTTGGCATGTGCCAATGGCATGCGTGGCCAATTTGGGTCGCGCCCGGTAGGAAAAGCTACCGAGCGTGTTGGCATGTGCCAATGGCATGCGTGGCCAATTTGGGTCGCGCCCGTAAAAGCTACCAGCCGAGCGTGTTGGCATGTGCCAATGGCATGCGTGGCCATTTGGGTCGCGCCCGGGTAGAAAAGCTACCGCCGAGCGTGTTGGCATACGCGTTGGTTAATTTGGGTCGCGCCTTGGTAGAAAAAGCTACCAACAGGTATTGGCATGTGCCAATGGCATGCGTGGTCAATTTTGGTCGCGCCATGGTAGAAAAAGCTACCAATGAGCGTGTTGGCATGTGCCAATGGCATGCGTGGCCAATTTGGGTCGTGCCCCGTAGAAGAAAGCTACCAGCCGAGCGTGTTGGCATGTGCCAATGGCATGCGTGGGTCACTTTGTCGCGCCCGGTAGGGAAAAGCTACCAGCGCAGCGTGTTGGCATGTGCCAATGGCATGCGTGGCCAATTTGGGTCGCGCCCGGTAGAAAGTGCTGGGCCGAAGCGTGCAGTTGGCATGTGCCAATGGCATGCGTGGCCAATTTGGCCTAGGTTGCATGATTTGCAAGCCTAGGCGTGGGGGCGCCATTTTGGCATGGGATGATTAGGGCCAAGGTAAGGGTGCTTGGCTTGGCGTGACGTGACTAGCGTAGCTAGGGCCAAGGCAGAGTGCGTTTGGCATGGCACGGCGTGACTAGCGTTGCTAGGGCCAAGGAAGAGTGCGTTGGTATGGCGCGGCTAGCTCGGGCTAAATGTGGTCGGCATGATTTGTCATTGGCACAGAGGTGCGGCCAGCATGGTTGGCATGCTTTGGCGCGTTTTGTGTGGATGGCATGCTTTGCCATTGCTACGCAGGTGCGGCTAGATTGGGCTAGGTGTGGTCGGGCATAACTTGCCATTGACATTTGAGGGGAATTAGGGTTTTGTTCGTCGAACCCTAATTTGAAAAATACCCCTATTAATTACCGATTACATGCATTAAATGTTCTAATAAATGTCATCGGGTGACATTAGGTTATTCGGGGTTTTACGATTTTACCCTTTGTCTAAAAACCACCATCAAAATTAAGTCCTTCTTAGCTCTAACAGGAGCTTTGTTGCGAGGTAAGCATAAGATGGTCACAAAACTATCAACAAGAAATCGTAAAGAGAATTGAGGGAGGCTTGTCCGATTTTTTTTATAAATAGGATTTTGCGCAAATCGAGGAGGCACAATTGGGAAGTTAACGTCGTGAGAGATCGTGAAGTCGGGCGTTTATTGAGAAGTTGCTGCGAGTTGGGAAACCGAGCGTGCCAGATGAAGGGACCGGGCGCAAAGTGTGAAATCGAGCGTGCTGGGGCCTGGCGTGACTTGCGCAAGATGGGGAAGATGAGGGAGGCAAGACAGGAAGTCGAGGCATAGTCAAAGGTGACTTGGGCACAGGTCAGGAATGAGGACGAAGCTTGACGGGACCGGGAAAACAAGGAGGGGTAAGTGTTTCTACAGATAACAAAGTTTCCTTATTTTGCCTTCCTATACGCGCTTCAATCAGTGGCATCATCCATGCCAAAAATGGAAGCGTTACGCCATCATTACTTCCTTTCCCTTCTTTAAGTTTCCGTATTCATACCCAACGAACTGCATCATCTCCCCGTTTGAGAAAGGGTTCTTCTTGTTGAATTTTTCCTCTTCATCATGTCGCACAGACGAATCATCTTCTAACCAAATGCATTCTCCAGTGAAGGCGCGAGGTCCGACTCTGCAAAAGCACCCCGACTAGGGTTATTCAAGCAAGAAGATCATACCCCATGATGTTTTCTTCTTCTTCTCCGTTTGTGTTATCCTATTTTTATATGTGTATAGATATGATGAACCGGATCATTTTCCCATGTTTTGCAAAGCAGGTATGATGGGACCTCTCCGTGGATGGCTGCGCCTTTAACTCTTCGGAGAAGGGCTTCGACTTTCAAGTGAGATCGATCTTTCTTCTTTTAGGAGGCATTGGTTGGGATTGAATCTCCCTCCACGAAGCCAGTGAATCATTAAGGACCTCCCTTCCATCTATCCACATGAAGAACAGTGCATGTTCGACTTTCTTGGGTTCTGGGAGCATGGAGGAGGGGCGAGAGAACAAGGAAGAGTCTTGGCATGTTGAGAGGTTTCTGCGGTAAAGCCTTTCCTCGATCCGGTATGGGGGGTGATCGGACCGTTTCTAGGTTGAAATGACGGAAAAGTGAACGTGTGGTGGTCTTGGAGGAGAGCGCCATGATTCTTGACTCGATGTGGATGAATCAAAAACTTTCTTAAGTGTCGTCGAGAAAACCTTCAAGGAGCATATGACGTAAAACGAGATACCCTCTCGAAGTTGATGCCAAAGGTTTCGTTGGTGATATGAGGGGTCATGGTGGCGTATGCCGGGCCGGTGCCTGGGAGGACACCGTTGCCGCCGTGATTGCTTCGGGATGGGATGTTGAGGTTGCGGGCCGCTAACACCGCTGAATGGAACCTTTGTTGCCCGAGGGATTGCTGTGGGAAGTGCTTGAAGATAGTCTTACCCGAGGGGACTTGTACTCCGTCCTTCGAGGGCTAGTTCTTCCCTTTTGTTATTCCTGTTAGCTGCTTTAGTTTCCCTGCTGTCCCCTTCTTTTTTTTTTTTTTTTTTTTTTTTCGTAAACTCGTCTTTTCCTTTTTCTTCATCAGTCAACATTTTACATATATATTTTTGGAAAGAGGCTGTGGTATGATGGGTCCGCAATGGTTTTCTGGGTTTATCCGATGTATTTCTCCTGATATCTGGGAGGATTCGCTTTGGAAAGAGATGTATTTATGTTTTTTTTTGACAAAAGGGAATCCCTATGGAAAAATACAAACGGTGTATTCATCTTGGGGAATTACAACTATTAAGAGGAATTGTTAAAGGAAATACTAAAAGGGGGAGTGATGGGAAGTACAAAGATTTGTGGATTGGATTCCCTGAGCCATCGCGAGTGAATTATCATGCCTTCAGTGTGTGTCGCATTGATGAGCTTGCAATATCCCTCCCAAAAGGGTATCCGCAAACCGCATACATCTCGCCTTCTCCTTCATTGGGCAAATCCATTTTTACCGGTCATCTTCCCAACTTGAAACGAGCTTCCAACCACTACATCTCCAATTGAAAACGGGTCTGTGACGTCGTGCAACCGTTTGAGTCTTGGCTTCGTTGGCTTCACAGAAGTTTCCAAGCTTCTTGCAAAGTGTTCAAATGGTCCCGCTCCCCATTCACATTTCTTGACCGCGTTCAGGAAAGCGCACCGCGCCGAGTCCCCATGACGGAATGGGGGAAGGAAAGACTCATGCGTAAAAGGCTGCTTGGTCGACTTACTTGCATTTGAAACCATGAGCTAGCGCCAACGGGTCCTCTTCCTCCGATGTCCGGGTTCCTTCAATAGCTCGTTGATGCGATAACCCGTGGGATGATTTGTTGGGAATTCCTTCTGGGCGTGACGCTGGGCAGAGGGTGTACATCCACTTCGCTTGTTGTCGAGCACCCTTCTTCGTCCCAATATCATGTCATGATCTAGTTTTTTGACAATTTGGAACTTGCTATGCGTTATAGTTGTCTCCCATCTTGATCTCTAGGTTGATGTAGCCATGCGCGTTCAAAGTTTCTCCTCTCAAGCTCTTAATCGGGCGACGGGAATAGGTAGCGTCTTGTTTGTAAATCCCGCCGCCTTTAGGGTCTTGAAAGTATGATATTGTGGTCGAGGCCGTGGTCGATGAGCATTTTGTCACCCTTACCTCTTAAACGGACGTGGCCGCAGTCCCCGCCTCCTTTTGGTTCCACCTCGCTTGGAAAAGCTTGCCCCCTCGGCGTGATTCCGAGGAGAGAAAAAGTCGTTTTCCTGTGATACAACACGATTGAGAGCTGCGAAATATCTTGGCGCTGCACCATGGAAAGATAGAGAATTTCGCATACATGCTGGGATCATGGATTGTACAAGCCTCATGCACGAGTCCCCGAGGACCCGCAGCTTATTGGGAGTGGGTCTCATGCACTCTTTCATATCCCGGTTGGAGTCCTCCCGCTTCTATCCTTTCTTTGAAAATATGCTTTAGTTTGTTGCAACTTGCTGGTCGGGTGGTGAACGAACCTCGTGGTAGTGGCGATTGGGTTCTCCATCTCAGCTTTAGTTGGTAGACGTCCGGGAGGTGGCAGGCCTGATAATATCATCTTGAACTCAGTTCTAGGAGGTCAATAACCTCCTCGATGGGAAACGGAAATCAAAGGTATTTCCTTCGGTCTCATGATGCCGCATGGGAGTTTTAGTGACGAGCCGTGGTGGGGTTCCGCTGCGCCCGCTTCACGTTTGGCCGGTGGCTCATAGTTGGGGCTTTCCTTTTTCCCCCTCGTTTACTATGTTCACGAAGGATGAGCCGACATTAAATTGTTTCACGATGAGGCTGCCCATTCCCGCGAGCTTCACGCGTGTTTTCTGCCTCGATTTGGCTTAGCTCTTTCCCGCACGTCGGTGCCGTTGTTGCAGATCGTCCGGCGGGGCTTCATGGAGTTCCTGAGAACGTTTTGAAGCGCAAGTTTTCTAACAGGGCGTTGTAAATTGGAACCATACCATTGATGCATGCGTTCACTCGCCATTGCTCTACCACGCTTGGGTGGTGACATTCGAGTGCTTGAACCCCGAACCTTTGACGAAATCATTCTGATGTTCGTTATCCCACGGTACATTCTTCCGAGGTCCGAGAAAGTAACTTGTTCTGACACTAAGAAGTATTTCTCAGAAACGCAAATGACCATGCTACTCTGCTTGGGAATGCTGTTTGGTGGGATGTCATTGTAACATGTATACGCACTTCCAAAGAAGTGATTTTGAGAATTCCCTTAAACGAAGAACGTGATTATATTCATGTTCACCTAAGGATTCTAGGGAAACGAGACATGCTCATGTGCATTCCCAGACCATCGATGGTAAATTGAGGAGAAGAGTACCCTTGGGAGAGGGATTCTCTTGATTTTGGATGGGTAAGGGGGTTGGTGATGATGCACGTCCAACTCATCATTCTTGATTCTGGCCATGAGAAGTTGTTCCAAATCTTTCGTGACGAAGTTGGGCGGCCGATTTCCTTCCAACGGGGATAGCGCGAGTTTCCTCATCCAGAGGTGTGCTCCGCCGAGGTGCTGGCGTCGGGTTGTTGGAGACGTCCCTAAGCGGCTTCTGGAGGACGCGACTCACGGGTAGCGCTCCGTCGGTGGTCTTGAGAAACATGAGTACCTCCTTCGTGTGAAACCATATCCTGGGTCGGGGCTCGGCGAGCATCTCTTGTCGTTCCATCAAATCAGCGATGGTGATGTGGGACGACTCTCCCGGTCCCACTGTCTCTCGTCCCGCTTCTGGCGGGGTAGTTGGAACCTTAGTTGTGGTCGGAGGCCATGCTGACGGCATTTGGGGCGAGCCGCGGCTCTAGCCCCGTGACTGGTGGCGTGACACCCGAAGAGATATTTTCGTTGCCATGATTAGAGGGTCAGTGAGAGACACTAGAGGAGGAAGCAGCCCGCCTTGGTGGATTGGGCACTGTTACACTTGAGGGAGTGCATTCGATGTTACCGTATTCAGCAGTGATGAAACAACGTTATTGGGGAGAGACGCTAACATTAGTGATGCGTTTTGTGTTGGTATTCTCACTGCCCTCCGACTCCGAGTTCCACCATGTTGGGATTTGACGTCGGGAAACGAAATGAGTCGGAGTTGGTATCAGAATCGATAGATCAATCCTCCCGTCGTGGTCGCCAATTGTTTATGGGTAAAATTGTTTCCACGATTTTGGTAAATTCGGTAGGTGAGTGAGAAACTGGTTTAAACCCTAAACAAATGTGCCGCACGTGAGCACTTTATAGATTCGAGAGATCAATCTCGTACAAGTCCAAATCTAAACCAAGAAATGGCCGTTCCGCACTTGCTTTGGCCACAAAGTGGAGAGAAGGGTTGATTTGGGGAGGGAAGCAAAGAAAGGTGTTGAGACCTTAATACTCCCGGGAGAATAGTGTCTCGACTTTGTATCGAAAGTCAAAGCTTAGGAAGCTTGCAAGAGATTAGAGGTTTTTTGGAGAGCTTGCAAAGTTGCCTTTTCCGAGATTGTTGTATTTTTCTCCCGACCGAGACTTGTTGTTCGGTGGAAATAGGTAAGACCTATTTATACAAGTCGAGATTGAAACGCACTGGGGCTCATGAAGGAAGAGAGTAAAGGGGTGAAATAATGGGAGGAGGTGTTAACCGCATGGTGTTAATGGGTGAAAACGTTTTCACCATTATTTTTCATTTATTTGACCGCTTTATTCCTATTCACGTTTCTTAATGTGAGCGTAGTGTACGCTGCAAGCCGTGGACCGCCAAACCAAGACCCCGAGCATCCCCGCTTGTGTTGATGTCTCGAGTGTTGGTTGCATCTGAGTGCAAGTGGTGTCATAGGGGCGCATGTGGCATGTGCCAATGGCATATGCGGAATGCCTTTGCTGCGAGTTGCACCTCGAGCGCAAGTGGCAATGTCGAGTCCGTGAGCGGCGTGTGTGGTATGTGCCAATGGCATGTGTGGAATGCCTTGGTGGTAGGTTGTACGTTGAGTGTGGGTGGCAATGCATAGAGCTGCTAGCTGCAGTGGGAATGTGCCAATGGCATGTGCGAATGCCTTGGCTGTTAGTTGCACGTTTGCAAGTTAGGCTACCGGGGCCGCGGGTTTTGGCATGTCCTGTCGGCGCGTACGGCCAAGTTGGCCTAGGTTTCACGCATAAAAAGTTGGCTACCACCAAGATGGTGTTTTTCATGTGCCAATGGCATGCGTAATAAGTTGAATCATGGCCCGTGTTTAGAAAAACTACTAGCGAGCGTGTTGGCATGTGCCAATGGGCATGCTCGGCCATTAGGGCCACGTCCCGGTAAGAAAAGTTAGCAGCGATGCGTGTTGGAATGTGCCAATGGCATGCTCGGCCATTAGGGCCACGCCCGGTAGGAAAAGCTACCAACAGCATGTTGGCATGTGCCAATGGCATGCGTGGCCAATTTTGGTCGCGCCCCTTAGTAGAAAAAGCTACCAACAGCGTGTCTGGCATGTGCCAATGGCATGCGTGGCCAATTTGGGTCGCGCCTGGTGGAAAAAAGCTACCAACGAGCGTGTTGGCATGTGCCAATGGCATGCGTGGCTAATTTTGGTCGCGCCTTGGTAGAAAAAGCTACCAAGCCAGCGTGTTGGCATGTGCCAATGGCATGCGTGGCCACTTGGGTCACGCCCGGGTAGGAAAGCTACAACAGCGTGTTGGCATGCGCCAATGGCATGCGTGGCCAATTTGGTTCGCGCCCGGTAGGAAAAGCTACCGAGCGTGTTGGTACGCGTGTACAATTTGGGTCGCACCGGTAGAAAAGCTACTCGCGAGCGTGCCGGGCATGTGCCAATGGCATGCATGGCCAATTTGGGTCGCTACCGGGTAGGAAAAGCTACCAACCGAGCGTGTTGGGCATGCCAATGGCATGCGTGTCAATTTGGGTCGCGCCGGGTAGGAAAGCTACCAGCGAAGCCGCGGTTGGCATGTGCCAATGGCATGCGTGGCTAATTTGGGTCGCACTATGGTAGAAAAAGCTACCGCCGAAAGCGTGTCGGGCATGTGCCAATGGCATGCGTGGCCAATTTGGGTCGCTACTGCAGGGAAAAGCTACTAACGAGCGTGTTGGCATGTGCCAACGAGGAGATGGCCGTCATCCCAGATATTCTTAGCTAAGACAATGGGAAATGGCCGGTAATGGGGCCAAGTGTCTCGACTAGAGTTTGAAAGGTAGTATTCCATTTGGAATTAACTAAGGCTCTATCCAATCTTTTCTTCAATGAAATCTTGGTCTATTCTTCCTATTCCAAGTGGAAAGCAGTAACCTATGAGCTAAGTCATGGAGACCACTATCTCCAATGATATTATCAATATTCTCACTCATATTCATCGAAGGAAACCTACTTTTTTTTCTTTCTCTATGAAGCACTACATTACTCACACCTAGAATGACCCAAGGAACGCCAATCAAGCCATTTGTCTAATAATATTCCAAGAGTCTAGTAACCGGAAAGTGGATTCATTATCATTTGATACTAAGAAAAAAGTCGGGTCAAATCTTTATAATATAATTGCCTATATAAAATTGTATCGTAGATGGAATATGAGAGAGATTGTCCAACGTCATCTCCTGATTAAAGTATGATTTGTATGAACATGGAACAAGTCAATCAAGTCCATTTCAAGCAATTTATATACCAACACTTGAAGCTATTTGGACTTAGATTTGAGCCGCCTGTCAAAAATCTCGTCCCAAAATAATTCTAATTATGTTAGTAGCTCCTAGCTAATGTAACTAGGGCTCACAAAAAGGGAGTCTAAGAAATGGAATAAACAGAAATTTGTTTTTGATGAAGCTCATGAGAATCTTAGGATCTCAAAATGAGTTTGATAATTGGCCCTCTGGTTTAGATAAAGATGACAAATTGCCTTATTGAGTACCTTAGACCTCAATGAAGAGACTTTTCGAAGCAAATTTTTCTAAAAAGAAGGTGACCTCAATACGAGATTTTTTCATACTTCACCATGGTTATAAGGAAAAGGAATTCCATGTTGATGCTTAAAAATGAAAGAGGGGAATGGATAAATCAGTAAGTGACATTGAGTCCCATATTGTTGGTCATTTTAGTGATTTATTTAATTTTCTACTGGGTTTTCTTGACAATGAGATTAACACTTGTTTCTCCTCGTTATTAATGTCGATGAAAATGCTCACTAACTCAAATGTTGATGTAGATGATATTAAGTTGGCTATTCGTCAAATGGCTCGCTTTAAAGCCCCAGTCTAGATGGACTACAAGGCTTATTCTATAGTAAGTATTGGAAGTATGTAGGCTCTAGTGTCATTGTTTAGTTAAACTTTTTCACTACTCGGGTACCTTAGATGCTAGACTTAATAAAACCTACATTGCTTTAATTCCAAAAGCAGTAATCCTAATTGCATAAAAGAATATAGGCCTATTAGCTTATGTAATTTTAGCATGAAGATAATTACTAAGATCATTACTAATAGAATTAGGCCTCCGTCAGGTAAAATTGGTCTCATAATCAACATGCCTTATTCGGTGTGTAGGTCTCCGTTTGATTCTGGCATTATTCGCAGAATGAGATCATCCATTCTTTCAAGTTCAAGAAGGGTGAGAAAGGATGGATGGCCTTAAAACTTGATTTGATAAGGCTACGATAGATAAGACGGATTTTATTGAAAAGTCTTACTGGCAGAATGGGTTTGACTGTAATTTCTTTTTGTTGGTTGGATTATGAATTGCATCTCTTTGCCTCTTTTCAAGTGCTCATTAACGGGAGCTCCTAGCATGAGTTTTACACCTACAAATGGTCTTCGACACGGGATCCTTTATCTCCCCTTCTTATTTATCCTTTGTTTGGAAACTTTGACTAGACTCCTTAATGCAGGATTGATAGTAAATTAATCTTGGATTAATAACTAGAGGAGGCCTATGGTTACTCATTCCTTGTTTGTCGATGATAGTATTATTTTTCTTCAGCAAATTATAAGAATGCTTTCAATTTAAGAGCGTTCGGGATAAATTTTGCTCCCGGACAGTCAGCGAATCAATGTCAACAAATCCACTTTTGTTATCGCCTAACTGTTAGGAGTTTTACCAAAGGCATGGCTAATGCGCTTTCAAAGTTCAAGTAGCCAATAATCCGTAAGTACTTAGGTATTCCTCTTCAAACGGGGAAGATTAGTGAAAAACTTACGCAGTATATCTTTGATAAAAATGTGTAATAAAATGCAGGGATGGAAGTATAGGAATCTTAGCATACTGGTAGATTTACCTTGTTAAGTGCTTGTATTGATCCCGTGTCTTACCATGTCATGTCTTTAGTTAAGCTTCCAAAAACTCGTTGAATAAGCTTGATAGTTGTAGAAGGAACTTTTTTGGGGAGGTGACAAGGATATAAAGACCATACATAATGTGAATCGGGCTCACTGTTTGTATGACTAAAGATCCAAAGTGAGGTGTGAATGTCGAGACCTTGAACTTAGCAACTTAGCCGTTCTAGTGAACATGGCATGGAAATTTTTTTTCGAACCTGGAGCAAGACGTGACTAGGCTCTTAAAAGCAAAGTATTACAGGGAACATGATTTTCGGAATACCGAAGTTAAGAATAGATCCTCTAGATGTTGGAGAAGTATTATGAGGTCGTGATGCCATTAGGAATCGCTTTAGTGGGATATAGGTGATTTTGATCTAAGGTTGATTTTCTGAGAGATAAGTGGATTGATAATGAGTCCATTGCTTTTATGTAACTGGACATCTTTAGCCTCAGAAACCTGGTGAGCTCCTGATTTGACAACTCCAAAGAGTGGGATTCTAATAGATTTTGATACCGTGTTAACCCCGACGTAGCCGAGGCTATCAAGTCCATCCCTATTTGTAATAGTCTTGAGGTTAGCGATGACCCATGGGCGGCTAGTAAGTCTGGAAATGTGACAAAGAAGTGAGGCTTACAAGTATTTGTAGATTCAAAAACATGGAAATCAACATCATGACGATGATCGGAAGTTCTTTGGGCATTAAAATGCCCTTTCAAATATAATTAAGTTTTTTATTTGGCAACTCTTCCATAATAAACCGCATGTTAATGAGTCACTTTTTACGAAGGGCATTATCGACCATCCCGGCCTTAAGCCGTGGCAAGAGTCATATAGAAACTTGTCATCATTTGTTTTTTGGTTGTCGTACTGAGCCCCTATTTGGAGGAAATTAAGAGAATGGACTGGTTTGCAAGTCAATTTGGATGTGCTTTCTCCAAGTTTTTTCAAAAGGTTGTGTTCCTTTGATGGTACCGTTATAACTTGAATTGAAGGATTTATGTCCTTTATTTTCTCGGCATATTTGGTATCACGTAAAATATGTGTGTTTTGAGAACAAGAAGTTCAATGCCTTGTGCCTAAAGGCATTGAGAGGGCAAGGAGTATCATCGTCAATAACACAAAGGAGAAATGGAAGAATGCATATGAGGAAACTTTTTTATTTTGCTATGTGCTCCCTCACCACAATTTTTTCAAGTGAACATCGATGGATCGTCTGATGGTAATGGTTTTGCAGGGATTGGTGGATCATATCGGACGAGTCCTGGAGGTTTTATGTTTGTTATGGGAAGCATATTTTCAAAAACAACAACAATGTGGCCGAAATCCGGTCAACGAGATGGTTTACGCTGGGCTGTGCACATGGGCGTTCATAACTTGAAGTGGAGAGTGACTTTGCTATGCTGCTCAACTTTGCAATGAAGAAGTTCAACCTCAATGGGATACCTTTGGTCTTGTCAAGGAAATCCGTGAACTCAAGTCTTACTTCATTCAAGTGAAGTTTACTCAAAAGATATAGAGAAGCCAATAACATTGCCGATAGATTGGCTAAAGATGGAGCTTCTAAGAAGCATGGAAGGAATTTGGACTCAAGTCTTCCAAATTTTTTTATCTCTGGTTTGTGTTTAATTTCGATGTTATGTGTTGCCACACCTAGACTTGTTTTAAGTTCAGTTGTTTAGGTCTGTTTTCACCCTAACTTGAACAATATAAATTACTTGGGCTTAGGAATAGAGATAAAGAAATAACTTAGCCTAATTTTTTTGACGTCCGTTGTTAATCATTGAATTGTATTTCTTTGGCTCTTATGCCTTTTAAATCACATCACCAGATTACCAAAAATAAATAAAAATGCACACCAGTCGGCGCATCCTGTTTGTGGCTTCCACTTATCGTCGGGCTTGAGGGGTACTATCAGACTAAACACCAGATGAACGCATTATGTAGAAGCAGATGGAGAATTGGTTAACACTTTGATTGAGAGATTATCCTTACATTACAATTCAGTTCTTGTAACAGGTAACTACGTAGGTACTTCTTATTCAAAAACAAAACAAAACCAAAGCACATTGAATAGAGAAAAATAGAAATAAAAAAACCCAAGACTTCCGCCCCATGAGATCACTATGGTGATTGTCATCCCAACTAGGTTGGCACCACAACCACCACCAATCATTTGCAGAGGCAAAAAAGAAGTCGGATACAAATTAACCCAAAAAAAAGATTAGAAAGTCGATTCTTGGACTCTCAGATGTCATCCCAAATGCTTTGAAATGATTGAACAGGCATTGCCACTCTTTCTTTGAAAATCTTAAGAATCTTCTCCTAATTTTACCTGCAGCTTCATTGATAATTAAGATTCCTACGCTCAATCTCTATCTCGCGCTGCCATCCAGCTTATTCCTGTCCTATACTTATATGCACATACATGCATGTAATGTATTACTTGGATTGACCTGCTTGGATTTGGAGACGCTTACTGTATCATCGAGAGATAAATTTCCAAGAAAATAATATCTCAAACTCATTTAAATTAAGACTACGACCTACAGGGATACGTAATGATTTATCAGCTGGATCTTTCTGGATGCTCATATTCGCTTTGAATAAAATCAAAATCCAAGTGTTCAAGAAAGGTAAGAGTCTTGATATCGTAGCCAATTGACTCCTTCAATTTGTCGCAATGCCTAATGAATAATTTCCGGAGAGAAGTAAAAGATCGTAAATCCGGGAGTAATGTCAAAACAGGACAACCCAAATCAGTTAATGAGCGAGAGAATTGCTGATATTGTTGGAGTTGGAGTTGATTTTGGGACATGGAAAAGATAATATTGCTCCTCCGAAATCAGCATCACCGTCCTCCTCGCTGCTTCTGTAGTTGTTTAGATCAACATCTTGTTCAGAAAACCCTCGAAAGTTAGAGCAATACGAGATCTTTAGCTCTTGTAGATTGGGAGTAACGTTTTGGAGTAGTAAGCCCAGTGGAATATATATTAGCTTCGAGAATATGAAATATCAACGAGTGTAAGAGAGGGAAGACCTCCGTTAGCTAAGATTGAGGTTACTAGGTTGCTGTTTGTGTCGCTTAATTTCAATTCCTCAAGAGAAAGAAACGA
>JAJJWW010011074.1:0-75041 GCA_023531295.1 Papaver armeniacum
GTGGATTTTCACTTAAGGTTAAAATTGTAAAATCCAGAAAATTATGCGCTAACATCTTGTAAAAGATAAAGCCATTGATAAGTGTTGAATACTTCTTCACTTTACTAATTCACCTAGAATGGAGCATGTGACAACAATCCCATTCAGTTAATTAAATACACGAAATTCATCCAGGATGGAGCATGTAGCAACAATCCCATATACCCTATGAATTTATAGCATTATTAATTAATGCGTAAGCAGCCTTGTATTTCCTGTACTCATTATTAGTGCGGCATGACGACTGAGTGTTGCTCTCAGCAGAGCAACACGAACCTCCAAGCATTATAATAAAAGCATGTACGAAATACTCGTACAGGCTGCAACTCTCGGTGTGTTATACTAGCCCAATTGAGCAACTCTCGGTGTGTTATACTAGCCCGATTGAGCATCCGGACTGTCCGTATTAGTCTGGAAATGATCTCGATCATCCAACTTCACCAGCATGATTTGATGGCCCAGATCAATTCCATAACCCCCAAGCAGGTATGGAATATTCGCCGCCGAACCAACGCGGACCCCGCATGGTCGGCCTCCCCAAAAGATTGGCATAGCTTGCCAAAACGTCCAAACCAGAGCGGTATGGGCGGAAAACCCTAAATTAGGGTTTGCGGCACATTACATGTGTCACAAAACACTCTCAACCATCCATCTTCGCAGGTATAGATGGAGGGTGTAGATGTAGATTCAAAAGGCCCAGAGCATGTCAACACAATCACCGTGGGCCCGCCTACATACCTGACCAATCGGTCAGGACCAACCATGGTTGGTCATCCCAATTCGTACGCCCTAATGGAGCATGACGCACGGCCGTGAAACCCAAAATTATGGTTTTATGAGCATCACGAGCGTCCATCTTCTCCGGCACGAATGAAGGGTCCAAGATTAGATTAAGCAGGTCTGGTCATACCAACATGACCGCCGTGGACCCATCTATCCCCTCACCTGGTCGTCCAAGGCATACCATGCCTGGTTATCCCAAATCGTCCGCCCAAACTAGCGTGGTTACACTTCCCAATTGCAAACTAATCTCGACCGCTCAACTTCGCCGGACGATTTGAGTGGATTAGATCACGTTTTCATGGGACAGTCAGGTATAGGCGTGAACACCAGCCTATCACCTACACGCCAGACCGATCGGCAAAGTTTTTTTTTACTCGGTCAACAATAAATTAAAAAGCAAAAAAAGCGGAACTGTACAGGGCGAGGTCAATTAGCGCCTAGCCGTTAGGCTACACGCTAAGAAAACCTATTTGAAACGAAAATAAACCTCACCAGGCCATTCTACGCATGTAATGAAACCTCGGCCTACCCTCATAAAACTCATACTCATCTTCGGCTAACAAACATGCTTGTTTAGCCGAGGCGTCGCCGAGAGAAAAATTAACTTCTATAGTCGTGAACATAGCGTATATTCGTATAGAAACTTTCGCCATTTTCCACTTCGCATCGCCAAATGCCAAGGTAACTCACCCTTCAAGAGCTTGAATGCAACTCATAGAGTCCGATCTAACACAAAGATTTGCATTATTCCATCTTTTGGCAACCATCGCACCATAAATAACCGCACACACTTCAAAGATAATAGTTTGTTTGCCAGCCAAGACCAACACAAAGAACGCCTAGTACTGCCGAGTTTGAGTCTCGAAAAGTAACGCCACAACCAGCTTGGCCTGGGTTTCCACGAGATGCACCATCACAACAGATCATTAACTCCCGGTATTTGGCGGCGTCCAAGAAACTTCAAGAGGAGTTGAGTTCTTGCAAGATCTATGCTTGACTCTGAAAAACTCCAAAATACGCCAATCCTCCATGGTGTTAAACATATGACCCTTTAGTCTAATAGAGTAATCACGTATAACCTGATAAACTCTCCCTTTGAGACCAAGCCATCGAACTCGCATATCATCAAAATAAGCCTTGTTGCGCATTTTCCATAATTCTGTAACTATTGCAAGATTTGCAACAAGCCACAGGTCTTTCACCATCCTGCTGCGCCCCTTTGCAGCTTTATAAGAAGCTACAAGATCTTCTTTTGCTTGCAGATTAAAAATTCCAGCCGCCCAAGCCCAAAGTCTCTTCGCAACTCTGCAATGCCAAGTGATATGGCTAACATCTTCACAACTAACTCTACATAGGCGGCACATAGACGGCAACTCCCTGCCTGTCTTCTTAGTGATGTTATCGTCAGTAGCACAGCATTGCTTATTCCAAACCTTCCAGAATTGCACACTCAAGGTAGGATGCACAACCTGTCTTGTGAAAAGAACCGCCGCAGGCACAATCTCTGCCGGAGCTTTAATTGCAGCCTTCGCCGATTTGACAGAAAACACTCCCTTGCTATCGAGATCCCAAATTTTGTAATCTTCACCACCAGCAATAATAGGTAAATTGTCAAGGTCAATATGGCAGCGCAACATCAAATCTCTGGTCTTCGAAGGGATAGACCAAGCACCATCGACAATAATATCACTTACTTTGGCCGAAAAATCATTAGGGCCTTTGGAAGTGATGCCAAACCTCTGAGCAATCGAAAAATCACCACACCAATTATCAAAGAATAAGGAAGTATTAGCACCATTACCAATAATTGCGCGAGTATGCCGTTGCACAAAATTGTAAACCAATCTGATTCCCGGAAAAACTGAAGAACCCAGTTTATAATCAATCAAATTGCCATTTAATTTGAAGTACTTCGCCCTCAAAAATCTGGCCCAAGTTTTGTTTGAGTCACGAATTGAAACCCAAAGCTTCATGAGCATGGCCCTATTTACATCATTCAATTTCTTAAGGCCAAGACCACCTTCACGCTTCGAACAACAAAGATCATCATAAAGAACCGTAAAATACTTACGTTTTTCAGCATCGCCAGACCATAGAAAATTCCTAATGGCCCTCTCCACTTGCTTAATGATTGTACATGGCCATTTATAAACAGCCATCGAATGAAGCACATAGCTTGAAATCACCGATTTGATCAAAACCAATCTAGCTTGAAAAGATAAAAGCTTACCCTTCCAACCTGCCAGCTTGTCCATGATCTTCTCTACAACCTGGCGAACATGAATATGTCGCACAATACCAGGCTTCAACTGGATTCCCAAATATTTATCAGGGAATAAAGCCCTTTCCATACCCATAAAATTTGCAATAGCAATAGAACGAGATTTTCTATCACCTCCATAATAAAACTTGCTTTTGGCATAACTCACGTATTGACCAGATGCACGTTGATAAATGCCAAGCATATTCTTCAAGTTTTGCAAACTATGCAAGTTGCCTCTGCAGAAAACAAGAATATCATCCGCAAAGAGAAGGTGCGTAGGAGCTACACCTTTTTTACTCACCATATGATCCATACTTCGGTTGGAAAACAATTTTGAAAGATTGCGACTTAAGACATCTTCAATAAGCACAAAAATCAAGGGTGAAAGAGGATCACCTTGCCGCAAACCCCTAGAGATACTGAAAAAACCTTCCGGGCAACCATTTATCATAATAGAAATCCTGGCAGAATTAAGGATGTTAAGAAGCCACTTACACCAGTTTTCGGAAAAGCCATATTGTCTAAAGACTTCCATAGTGAATTCCCAACTAACCGTATCAAAAGCTTGGGCAATATCCAATTTGAGGCCGACATTCCCAAAGTTTCTTTTAGTATTGATCTCGTTGATTAGCTCAGACGCCAAAGCTATATTTTCATGAATATTTCTTCCTTTCATAAACGCAACTTGTTCTTCAGAAATCAATCTATTAAGCACCGTGCCAAGCCTTGTTGCCAAAATCTTTGTAATGATCTTGAAGAAAAAGTTGCTTAGACCAATCGGTCTATAATCTTTGATAGCATCAGACTTATTATTCTTTGGAATGAGAACAATAAAACTAGAGTTAATGCCATTTGGAATTTTTCGCATCGCCCAACAATTTGCAATAGCATTAAAAAGATCTCTAGAAATAATGTTCCAACAAGTTCTATAGAAGGAACCTGTAAAGCCATCAGGGCCAGGAGCAGAATCCGCACCCAAGTCAAAAACAGCCTCCTTTACCTCCTCCAAAGATGGAATGGCATCCATAAAAGCACTCTCCTCAGCCGAAATACTTTCATGTGCATAATCAAACAAAATCGGATCAATATTGACCTCTCCACCATTGAACTTTGCTTGATAATGATCAACAATGTAGTTTTTAATATCATCCTGCAAAATCAAAGTAGAGTTAGTAGAAATCTTCAATTCAGAGATGGTGTTGTGACTTCTCCTCATGCGGATGCTGTTGTGAAAAAAAACGAGTATTTTGATCTCCGTCCTCCAACCAAGACTCCCTCGATTTTTGTTTAAGCATGGTGGCCAATTCGATGCGCACATCCTCAGCAGCCTTCTTAGCATCCGCAACCTTCAAAAATTGGTACTCGCTCCTTGGATTTTGATCAAGAAGATCATTCTCCGAATCAAGCCTTAGCTCAGCTTGTTTCAAACGAAACTGAACATTACCAAAAATTGTTCTATTCCAAATCTTCAAAGCTTCACGCAACCTCTTCAGCTTAGAAGTAAAAACAAAAGGAGGAGCACCGTCCAGCCTTTCTCCCCAATTTTCCTCCACAAAGCTCAAAAAACTGGGATACGATAGCCACATTTTTTGAATTCGGAAAGGAATCCTCTTCGGCTTTGGATTATCAAAAGCGTAGCCAAATAAAGGGGAATGATCCGAGCAAACCCTTGGCAACGCCTTACACCTCCAATTTGGATATTTGTCATACCAAGCATCATTTAAAACCGCCCTGTCATGCTTAGAGACGATTCTATGAATACCACTCCGACAATTTGTCCAAGTATATTTCTTACCAAGCGCATCAGCTTCAACCAAACCATTATCAGAAATCCAACTTCTGAACTCATTCATATAAACTTCTTTTATAGGTTTTCCACCCTTCTTCTCTTCCAAACGGAGGACACAATTAAAATCACCCAACACCAACCAAGGAATGGAAATAAAACCCAATCCCAATTGACGCCAAAGTCTTTGCCGAGCCACAGGATCATAAGAGGCATGAACTGCCGTGATAAGGTCTCCCGCAAAATCTAGAGTAATAGCCTGTTTTGAAGAAGATAAGATATTCGGCCTTGCCAAATTGTTTCTCCACAGGATCCAAATATTACCTTTCTCTCCACCAGCTTCATTTGTGATAACATCCTCACTGAAATCAACTAATTTCATCTTCCTAATAAAACGAGTACTGCAGAAAACTTGCGGTTCAGCAATACAAATTATATCAGGATTATGCAAGTGATAAAGCTCTTCCAACTTGGCCCTTGCACCGTCTTTAGCCAAGCCTTGAGCGTTCCAGTAAAAGACACGCATTAATTAACACGGTTTTTCACAGGGCTTGCCGAACCCTTTCTTGAACCTCCTCTAGCGCCTCGAGTAGTAACTTGGCCAACAACAGGAGCCACAGCAGGCTTCTTTTTTGTAGGCTTAGGTTTCGGTTTCTTCTTGTCAGCTTCATTCTTTTCACGCTCTTCTTGCTCTTTCAAAGCAGTTAACTCCAAATTGTTAGCATCCTCCTCGGCAATGT
This sequence comes from Papaver armeniacum, assembly GCA_023531295.1. NCBI lineage: Eukaryota > Viridiplantae > Streptophyta > Magnoliopsida > Ranunculales > Papaveraceae > Papaver > Papaver armeniacum. The sequence continues at coordinate 5,612 of JAJJWW010011074.1, forward strand.
TAGAAGAAGTAGATGGTTGAATTGGAGCAGCCTCCTCTTCAGTGTCAACATCTAGATCCTCAATCTCCTCGTTCCCAGTTTCAAATCTATTAGAAAGCGGAATGTTCTCCAAAGATTGCACCGGAGTAGATCTTCTTGAAGTTTTAGTAGCCTCACTAAAACTAGCGTCATCATCATCAAAAGTGATTGGAATATTGGCTACTGGAGAAGTAACTTCTGTCTCTTTGTCTACATGGTCATCACTTACGTGGGTCTCAACCTGAGTTGGTACAATTACGGCTTTGTTCTTCATATCAAGAGCTTTCAATCTCAAATTTTCCAGCCTTGTCTTAGCCATCTCTTTCTGAATCCGAGCAACCTCAGCATCTACCTCTAATTGCCTGGCCTTTTCCTTCATGGCTTCATAATTTCGAAAAGCCTCAATTTCTAAATCTTGCAGATTTGCATCATTTTCCGCAACCTCCTCACTATCTTTGGCCTCGCTACTTGGAGAAGCACCATCATTACGCTTCGCAGAGTGCTCACCATCCTTGTGCTTCTCGGGTGTACCACCATCATTATGCTCTGTCAATGGAGTACCATCATTGTGCTTCTCTCGGTCGAGTAAAACCAATATTGAGCGAAGGTCGTGGCGCACCATCCTTGTGGTTCTCTTGATTTTTGTCATCCGCACCCGACTTGTCAGACTCGCTCTCTTCAGGGAAATGGGTATGTTGCCCGGCAGCAACCTCAAGAATTGATGGTTTTGGATTAGAATTATTCCCGGTTTGGTTGGCTGATCCGCAACCTTGTCATCTCCTTTACCATCATTCCATTTTTGTTTAGGAATCCTCTCCTTTTTCCAAAAATTCCTTAGTTCTTCAATGGCTCCCTCCAAATATTTTAAGATCTCAGGATCGGTTTCTTCATCAACTTGTTCTTTCAAATTATCAAGTTGCTTTGTTCGGCAATCAGCCTTCTTATGGCCAACAGATTTGCAATACTCACAAAAACTCGGCTTGTTTAATATTTCATACTCTTGAACAAAAATTTCTTCATTCTCCTCACCATCAATAAGAATCCTCCCTAAAGGTTGCGAAAAATCTATGTCAATTAGACAAGCAGCGAAATAGCCATATTCATGGCGCAAGGTGCGCGGATCAACGGAAACTGGTTTACCAAGTCCCCTAGCCAAGCGAAAAATTGTTTCTTCATCCCAGAATTCCATTGGAAGAGCCATGAAACGCACCCAAACAGCAGCCCTAGTAACTTTATCTTTTTCAGGATCAAACATAGGCGTCCAAGGATGAATTTTAAGCTGTTGAACTGCGTTTTCCGTCTTGATTTTCCATGGACCATCATAGCTAACTCGTTTCCGATCATCTTCATTGTCAAGCTTAATTACAAAATATCCCTTTTTCCATGGAATAAATTGCACAGTACCGGTGAGCTTCCATTGAGTTAATAACTCACGTTTAACATCCTCGAATTTTAGGGTTTTGAAAAAGTTCAAACGTCCGACCAAACTGAATCTCCAAACAGCTTTAATCCTTGCATGAGTTTCACGTGGGATCTTGATCAAAACGTCACTACTTGTTGATGATCGAATAGGAGGATGAGAAAGAGTATCCGCATCAATCTTTGATAAAACATGAGTTCTCTTCTTTAATATAGACATATAAGTGCCGCGACTTCCATCTTCAACACGATTTCCTTCTTCAAACACAACACGTCTTCCTTCCTCAAGCTGATTTCTATTCTCGGAAGAACTAGGGTTAGCCGAGTTCCTTGGCATATACACTTGACGCGTCCTTGATTTTGATCTAGAACGGTTTCGATTATTGTTCCTAGGTTGATTATCACGTCGTTCACCCATAATAGGTGGATTGGTTGATTGATTTTGCGCCATGGAAGCGCAAAATCACAAGTTTGTGAAGAAACGGCAAAGAAAAGGGGGAGGAAAAAAACCAGAGCTTTTTTTCACGTGAAACCCTAGGTTTCGCTTTTTTCAGACCGATCGGCAAAGACCGACCAAGATTGGTCGTCTTGGAACGCGTGCCCGAAGTTGGCACGATGCGCGGCTTTTGTTTGCACTCGTTGTCGCAACCGATCTCGACCACTCGACTTTGCCGGACGAATTGAGTGGTCCGATCACACTTTCGTGAGATAATGGGGTATGGGCGCCTACACCGTCATGCCGTCTACACGCATGTACGATCGTCCCGGCCAAAATCGTATCCCAATCTTGGATTCGACCAGTCAAGAGGATGCTTGCGCACCTCTTCTAAAACCCTAATTCCATCAACGGTCGCAGATGAGTGTCTCAAAGATCATCTCGTCCGTCCAACTTCACCGCTTGGTTATACAACCCCGGTCGAGTTAATTGGTCGAGAAGGCGTCTTGGTGATCACCACCCATCACTTTACCACACCATGATGCAAGACACCGCATAGAATACACACGATACTTCACAAGTATCGACCTCCCGAATAACGCAGGTTATTCAATTTAGCATTACATGCTACCTTTTTGTGGGTCCCACGACCCACACATTCCAGACATCAATCATGTCACAAACTAGGGATACATACTTGGGGTATTGGTCTGCGGCGGTTACTGACGTGCAGCGCACAACGTGCCATCACAAGAGCGTGTCAGGAAGTCATGGACGGTTAAGTGATGATGGGAGAAGTGGGCAAGCATGGTCGTGTGACACTAACACATTACTCCACTACTCCATCACTCCACTTTCTACACTTCCCACGAGATACGAAGGTTAGGCTAAAAGACTTGTATAAATAGGTTCTCCATCCTATTTTTTAAACAAGAACAAGTCCAGACAATAGAGGCAAGTGTTGATACAATCGTATTCAAACACCGGAACTGATAGCTTACACCCTACAAGCCAGTTCAGCTTTCTGATACAAGTCATTCATAGCCAACACCTTCACATTCTCAACACCTTCTTCTCTTCCCTCCCTAACATCAACCCCATCTCCTTCACTTTGTGACTGAAACAAGTCTGGAACGGCCATTTCTTGGTTTAGACCGGACTTGCACAGATTGATCTCTTGAATCTACAAGCACTCACCGCACAGTGCATTTGTTTAAGGTTTAGACTCATTTCTCATCCACACATCCCAAATTACCAAAATCGGCAGAAATAATTTTCATTCATAAACAATTGGCGACCACAGTGGGAGGTTAATCTCTCGATTGTAAAGTCAATTTCTTCAATACCATTCATTCAATTTCGAGATGGTTGGTCTTAGGACCACCTCGACGGTATCAAATCCTGATGGTTCCTTCAACGGAGATACCCCTCCTCCTAACGGCGTATCTGACGGCATGATCAGGAGATTCCCAACATTAAGCGAACTAGCACGGCACATAGGAGATTCACACGAAGAACATGGAGCTAATCAAAGAAGCGGTAAACGGCATACTTGATCTCCTCATCAAGATGACATCATAGATGAGCGTTCCGGAGACCTTTACAGGGGACTAGTTACCCTCGATCAACGGTTTTACTATGAACCAGAGGCCGGTGGATCAGAAGCGGCATTCTAGTGGAAAGCTTGTGTGAACTCTTGCACCTCTCGAAGAATCAACGGCCGAGACATTTGTTAGCGATTAATAAAATAGCTCGGACGTACACCGACTCCTTCTCGTCCGTAAGTCTTAATTGCATAGGAAACATCTGTAAATAATGTTACATTCACAGAAGACGACATGATGGCGGAGGAAGGTCACAACCGGGCCCTACATGTTACCGCTCACATCAAAGGTTCAGAGTTCAGAAGGGCCCTCGTCGACACATGAGCATCTTCGAATGTGATTACTCTCAAGACTCTCAAGACAGCCTAGGTTAGCCCATGCAAGATTGTACGACAGCCCACCACGATGACGGACTTCGAAGGAAATCGACCAAAGACATACGGGTATGTCAATCAATTTATCGGTAGGGACCCGTTCAGTCAAGAGCAAAGTTTGAAGTCATAGAAAAGGAGCGGGACTACCATATGATAATCGGGGAGACCGTGTCTTCATGACAATAAGGTCATTCCTTCAACGTATCACCATGGCTCGAAGACCATGCTAAATGAGGAAGTCATCCGTATTCCCGCATCATTGTCTCCGTACGCACCAATATGCGGAGTGGAGTCGTTTCGAGCCAAAAGATACTTCGCAGGAAGATCAGACAAAGTCCCGTGCACCCCACTACCCACGTGGGCTTCAATCAAGGAAGACAATATACTCTAAGACCGTTGTTACAATTAGCAGGAGATCGGCACCCGCCTCCTCCGCCCAATTGAATGTCAGCAGAACGACTAAATACAAGAGGAGGTATTGATGCCCACTGACAAATACAAGATGGAACCAATTCCACGATCGATTTGTGCCTCAGATCAATAACATGGGAATGAAGAATCTCCTGTGCCTAGTTTCTTCGCCCGACTTAATCCACAGACGAACGTATTTGTGTCTTGTTCAACTACTCAAGGAGTACCAAGATGTGTCCGCCTGGACATACGAGGAAATGCTTTGTCTAGATGAAAATTGGTCACCCATCACCTACATGTCATACCCGGATCCAAGCCAATCAAGCAACTTCCGAGGAAATTCGGTATACGAAGTAGAAGAACAAATCAAGAACGAAATTTAAGTTACTAGCTTCATTCATTAGACCTATTCATCATCCGACTCGGTTAGCTAATGTGGTCCCAAAGAAGAAGAAAACGGATCTATGGCCGCGTGATTTCGTAGACTTGAATGCAAGTGTCGCCCCAAGACGACTTCTCTCTCGCCTAACATCGACACAGCAGATCGCCACTAGCTTTATTACGACATGTTTTCCTTCATGGATGGTTACATGCTACAATAAGATAAGGATGTATGAGCACGATGCAAGTAAGACAAATTCTTCCGAACCCCTCTTGGCAATTTTTACTATACTTCATATGCCATTCGGTTTAAAGAACGTCACAAGAATGATTTAACGTGCTATGACGGCATCTTCCACGACATGATGCACAAACAAGTAGAAGACTATGTAGATGATATCGTGGTCAAGTCAAGGGCTCGAATGCATCACACCGCCTTTAGGCAAGTGTTTGAGAGGTGCCTGAATACAAATTGAAGATGAATCCTTTCAAGTGCGCTTTCAACGCTCTCTTCGTAAATTTCGGGATTCCAAGTAATCGCGAAGGGATCAAGGTAGACCCATCCAAGACTCAGCTATCCTCACAATGCCGCCCCACGAACCGTGAAGGAGCTCCGTAGTTTCATGGGAAAGGTAAACTATATTCGACGTTTTATACCCGGAAGTTTTTACTTTCAAAGCCAGTCTTGACGGGAAGGACAGGCAAGTGGCTTATCCAAATGTCGAGCTGGACATAACATGTACGTCACCTAGAGCTATCAAGGGTCAGCAAGAGCGGACTTACTAGCAAGCATTCCCTGAGAAGGCACTACGGGGCTCCACGAGGATCTTCCCGGAGAATTTCCGGACATCTCTGTTTTGGAAGAAGAAGTGTGGCTCTTGTATTTTGATGGCTCTGCTACCCCTAGCAGAGTATCTTGGAGGAGCAGGGCGTGGTATTAGTATCTCCAACTAGGGAAGTATTCTCACACTCCTTGCCTGGACTTCGAATGCACCAACAACTCGGCCAGAGTATGAAGCCTTCCTCATAGGGCTGTCAATAGCCAAGAAAGCAGGAGTCACGAGTCTGGAGATAAGAGGTGACTCCAAGTTACTGGTGAATCAGATGAATGGGGTATACGCACTGAAGGAAGTAACGCTAGCTCCATATCGATCAGAAGCACAAAGGTTACTGAACTACTTTGTTGATGCAACCATAACCCATGTCGGTCCGCAAAGAACAAAAAACACGCCGATTGTCTAGCAACACCGGCTTCCAAATTGAAGTTCGAAGGTTTGGAAGAAACCCTGACAGTAAAGAGGAGAACCATAGAATCGACATGGTTATCATAATACAAAGACACCAAGACCAACGATTGGCGAACTCCGATCATTCAAGAGCTCAACAGCTCACTCTCCCAAGGAAAGGTCGGTCTTAAAACCCTGCAAAACTTTTTCATGCTTCATGGTATGCTGTATTATCGGAACCCGGATGGTTCCCTGTCAAGATGTCTTGGGGATGACGAAGCACAACTACAACTGAGTCATGTTCAATGATGACCCTAAGTTTGGGGGTAGAGAACTAGAAGAAGCTCTTGAGTATTTTAAGGACTCTGAGGATCCAGAAATTCAAGCAATAGTTAGAGGTTTGTCTATGAGTAGTGAAATCCCTACGTTTAGGGGTAGTGATGGTTCTTGTGATTGTCATGTATCCCTAATTAGAGTCCCTAAATTGGGACTCGAGCCATGTGTGTTTGAGATATTACTCGAGTCTATTCAGATGGAAGCAACCCGATCCCTCCCGATACCTGTCCTAGTAGTTCTTCTTGTGAAAGAGGTAACCCACGTTAGCCAATGATGACCCTAAGTTTGGGGGTAGAGAACTAGAAGAAGCTCTTGAGTATTTTAAGGACTACGAGGATCGTAAGAGAAATTCAAGAAATCCCTACGTTTAGGGGTAGTGATGGTTCTTGTGAGAGTCCCTAAATTGGGACTCGCGAGTTTTTCGGATGAATCTATTTATCAAGATACACATATGAAGCTCAATTATGCTACCCAGGATGAACCTAGTTGTCTTGATGAAACCTTAGACGAGGATGTGCTCCTTCTATTCATTTATCTCGAACCGGTGCGGTTAATGGACGATATTGGTGTTAGCTCTATTTGGTCTTATGGACCCACAACTATTTCGGCTATTGATGTATGACTTTGGAAGGTGAAGATCCTTTTTGAAGTATTTGATGTCCTGGGTCAAGACTTTAAACTTAGCACTCCTTGGGAGGTATCCCTTGCTCATGCAACACGGTAATATTTTTCCTCATTTCCTTCTAGTGGTAACGGTTTCTCCTTGTTCATGTTTTTAATTTCATCTTTAGAACATTGAGGACAATGTTAGATTTAAGTTTGGGGGTAATGGGAGAAACTTTTTAGTTGCAATAAATAAAACTCCAGAGCCTAGAAATTTATGTTTATTAAGGTTGGCACTAACTAATCTAAGTGGATGGGAACATCTTGGTTGTAGGAGTTGAGGAACCAATCTGATTAGATGGAAACATCTAGAAGAGTCTATTCATAAAAGCACAAAGCTCAGGTGTTAGAAAAGAAAACATGGTAGTTTCGCCATATCCTCGTGATGGAAACATCGAAAGAATCCTGATCACTTCTTTTGTTTTTCTTTTTATCATTGCTAGGGTGAAATAGAGTGACTGAGACACACACACACACACAAAAAAAAAAAAAAAAAAAAATGAGACAAGACCATCAGACCAAACGGAATAAATACAATAAAGTCGACCACTGGTTCCCTTGTATATGCCAGCTGAGTTGACCTAGAGTTAGGATTATCGACCACTGGTTCCCTTGTATATGCCAGTGTGTTGATATTAGTCCAGACCAGTGTCTCAGTCCATTAAGATAGGTTCACCTTAGTCAACATCTATGTTTTTCTCTACATCCATCTTCTTAATCTTTCCATGTGATTGGTTGACTCCGGTTTATGATGTCTAGAAACTATCTGAGTAGAGCTCTGTCACTTTATATGAATTTTAGTATGCTTGAGTGCAAACTCGTGTACAACAATTGGAATTTCGCATCAGGGTAATTCCTCCTGTAGTCAATGATTGTATGCCAACCAAGGAGATTCTTTAGTGCCTTCCAAGGTTCTGCGTAGATAGCTAGGGTCTGGAGTAATGGTTTTGTGGGTACACCTCTGGTAAACCCTCCGGAGACAACACTCCGCCACTAGGGCCACATAGGGGTTCAAATGATTTTTATTTTTTAGAATAAATTTGCTCGAGGACTAGCAAATAATAAGTTTGCGGGTATTTGATAGACGCATTTATGTGTCTAATTTGTCCTCAATGTTTCGTATTGTTAGTACTCGTTTTTGTCCTTATTATGGTGTTTTGTGTGTTTGTAGGTATTTTTTGGAAATAAAGATTTTTGGAAAATTCGGCTTGAAAAGTTGCTCGGAACACCCCTGGAGGACATTTGATATTCGGACTCCCACTTTGGATAAGGGGTAACCCAATTACTAAGGGGCACCCAATTGATATTCGCACCCCCAGCTGTTGGATAAGGGGTGACCTTCTTCTTCGTTTGAAAATAAAATTTGGCGGGAAAAAATATCTTCACGCCTGGCAGAACTGAGTTGCGATTTTGGGAGCACTAGAAGGAGATTCAAAGGCTGAAAATCATTGGGTATCTTCCTTTGGGCCTAACAGGAATGGTATGGGTCGATTCGTCGTCCAAATTTGGCTATATAACTCGTGTTGGAAGAAAACAGGGAGATGTGCACGGGAAGATATTCACGGATTACAGCGTGATTCGACGAGTTTTGCTCGTGTTTGGTCACTTCGAAAGCGTGTAGGAGTTAAGTAAGGAAGATTCAACACCTATTTACAGCATCAGAAGCCGTGTAGAAGCAAAAAAATGGAAATAAAATATTCCCGAGAATATTTTTATCAAAGCCGTGTAATGAGAGAATTTGAGGAGTTATTGTCGTGATATCTTTGCCCTGTCGAGTATATATATGTTGCTGAGGTCGAGTAGAAGGTTTATGGAGAGTTAGGGGGAGTTTAGAGCATCACAGAGGCGAGGAATCGTGTTGCAGAGAAAACCTTTCTGCTGCTGCTGCTGCTACATATCAAGAACACGAAGAACATAAGACGCATGGGCAACCGTCGTTTATCAACAGTGTCAACGACTCGCATTTGTGGGTCGTAGTTTGGTGACAGACTTAAAGAAACCGTAACAACGACAATTAATAGTTATCATTCTCTGTAACAGTTAGGTTTGTAACAAAAATAATTGTTACAAACCCGATTTTTCATTATTTTTCCCTTATTCATCATTTGTAAACCATTTTTGAGCAATGAAATCAACTTTTGAGCGTGTTTCCAACATGATGAGCTAAACCTAATCTCCGGGGCGAGGGAGGAAGCCATTCTTCCAAAAGTTATGTGGTAAAATTTATTTAAATTTATTTATGCAATTCTTTTATGATTATTTGCACCGAATGAAAATTGAGTAAATGATTTTTATTAATCAGTTGTGTTTTCTCTTGATGAAGTATGCTTAGTTTAGGGCTTTTGATACTTCATGCTTGCGATTAACAATTGATGTTTTGAAAATCTAATTTAGGCAATGATTAGAATCACAATTTCTTTTGATTGGAGTTATATTGTCTAGAATTGCATGATAAACATTAACATTAAATCACATGAATTTTGGTGAATGGTGAAATCCTGAACCCCGATCTCTCTATTATAGTCAGTTTTAATTTGCTTAATCTTAAAATTTAAATCTAAAAGCACAGTCTTCACAAGTCTCAACGAACCTATTACTACAACATCATTGAAAATAACCATCATCCAGATACACGAGAAATACTATTGGCCGACCATGGAGGATGACGCAGCCGCTTTTGTTCAAAGCTGTCACAAATGCCAAATTCATGGGAACCTTGTTCATGCGCCTTCCACCCCTCTGCACTCGATAAGCAGTCCATGGCCATTTTACAACTGGGACTGGACATTATCCGGGAAAATCAACCCTCCATCATCAAAGCAGCACGAGTACATCATAACTGCGACAGAATACTTCACCAAATGGGTAGAAGCCATTCCCCTGCGAGGGACTACAGGAGCAACAATTACGGCTTTCATTAAAGAACATATCATTTGTCGTTTTGGTGTGCCTAAGCATATCATCACTGATAATGGCACTCCCTTCGCCAATAAACAGGTACGAGAGTTACTTGAAGAGTATGGCATTAAACAGGTCTTCTCCACCATCTATTATCCTCAAGGGAACGGACAAGCTGAAAGTTCCAACAAGACATTGATCCGGATCATCAGTCGAACAATACATGATAATCCTAGGGAATGGCATGACCAGTTACCAATGGCGCTATGGGCATACCGGACATCACCCAGAAGCTCCATTGGAGTTTCCCCATACTCACTTGTTTACGGAGCGGATGCAATTCTCCCAGCAGAGATCAAAATCCCATCAGCCAGGATTGTAGCGGCAACCGGGATCCACTGGAACGAGGATGAAGCCTCTAACTCTAGAGTAGCGGAGTTAGACACCCTGGATTTCAGAAGAAACAAATCATAAGAATGCACTCAGGTGTACAGGAATAGAATTTCCAGGGCATACAACAAAATTGTGAAATCACGTGTTTTCAAAGTGGGAGATTTGGTTTTGAAAACGTCCAAACACATCCAACAAGACATGTTCGCACCAAAGTTCTCACCGAAATGGGAAGGTCATTACACAGTCACCAAGGCTTACAATACTGGCTACTACAAGATCATTAAGGTGGACGGAGGCAAATTGGAAGCAGTCATCAATGGAAAGTGGCTCAAGGCATATCATTCTTCGACCACTATCTCGCTCTGTCAACAATACAGGCATTTATTTTCATTACATGTTTGAATTATCAATTATATTCAGAGATGCATCAATGAAAAAACCCGTTTCACCAATCAAAAACCAATGCAATTTATTCTGCAAAGACGTTCAAGAAACTTTGACATAAACAATAAGAGAATACAGTTGAATACGACTTAGAAGAGGCCATCTATAAGATTATAGTTCCTTGAGAGCATCATCTCCAGTCTAGCTTGATATCTTTCTGTTCTTTTCTTCAAGTCCTGTACAGTTCGCTCTACCTCCTTTGATTCTGCAGCCAGAGCCTTCTCCTCTTCCAAGATAGCTTTCGCAGCAGGAACAACATTCACGAGGATGCCCGCTCGATCGACCTTGATGATATCAAGACGCTGCCGCAACCAGCCCACGTTGAACTCCATGGATTCGCAGGTAGATACCATATTCTCCCATTTTTCGAGGCTTGATTCGGCAACGTTGCGGATAGAAATATTCTCCATCTCAGCAATCATGGGAAGAAGGCAGTTTACCACGGTGACCAGAGCAGATGAACAGTGCCGGACCACATTCCTGGTTGCAATATGGCCATACTTTCTCCATAACTTTGTGTACAAAGGCACAAACTCCTTCCGCACTAAGAATCCACCGACATCTCGGTAGCTAGACGATAAACATTTCATGCGAACATCGAATGAAAGACCTGCATTGGGGTATTCATAAGATGAGATACCCAGATCAGCATCTTCGAGGTCCACAGGGGTAGGCGTGTTTGATTTTGAAGGAAGAGGATTGTTTAAGTCGTCATCATCGATAACCGTCACACATGTTCCGGTAGGATATCTCTGCAAGAATGAGAGGATTATTCACCTGATCATTATGAAGAACAAGCAATTGTTCAGAAAAGGAAAACGAGACGAACCGGTATGATCTTCTTGACTCGGAGAATACGAGCAGGGGATTCATCATGAAGCTCGGACGCAGGTCGTGCACGTTTAACGGAAGATCCTGGATGGTAAGAAGAAGACGATCCACTGGTGTTCGACATGATGAGGAAACGGAGTTTCTGCGAGAAAGCCCAATTGTAAAATCGTAAAAGTGGTCCAAAATCTCTACACCCGCATATATGCTGAGGAAACCCTAAAACGATTACGGCGCCCGATATATGGGGATTCGACACCGACCAAGTCGGGCTTTCTTTTGAGCCCTAATCAAGAATCAGAAGAGCATCTGGATACACGAGCGATTCAACCAGCAGTGTGTAAGCACCCACGCCCGGAATCCCAATAGAAGAAGAATCTTATCCCTAACTCAAACACCTAAGGGAGGAAGCCGGTCCATCAAGACCCGTGGTCACGCACGTATGGAGGATTGCCCACGATTGGTCAGAATCCCTCCAGGTAGACTTCCTTTATCTTGTATTCTTATGCTTGTATATGTCACCATCTTATGCCTACCCCACAATAGTGTAACCATTACGTGCTAGGCAGGGGACTTAATGTTGATGGTGGATTTTCATTTAAGGTTAAAATTGTAAAAGCCAGAAAATTATGCGCTAACATCTTGTAAAAGATAAAGCCATTAATAAGTGTTGAATACTTCTTCACTTTACTAATTCACCTAGAATGGAGCATGTGACAACAATCCCATTCTGTGAATTAAATACACGAAATTCATCCAGGATGGAGCATGTAGCAACAATCCCATATACCCTGTGAATTTATAGCATTATTAATTAATACGTAAGCGACCTTGTATTTCTGTACTCATTATCGGTGCGGCATGACGGCGAGTGTTGCTCTCAGAGAGCAACACGAACCTCCAAGCATTATAATGAAAGCATGTACGAAATACCCGTACAGCCGCAACTCTCGGTGTGTTATACTAGCCCGATTGAGCAACTCTCGGTGTGTTATACTAGCCGATTGAGCATCCGGACTGTCCAGTATCGATCTGGAAATGATCTCGATCATCCAACTTCACCAGCATGATTGGATGGCCCAGATCAATTCCATAACCCCCAAGCAGGTATGGAATATTCGCTGCCGAACCAACGCGGACCCCGCATGGTCGGCCTCCCCAAAAGATTGGCGTAGCTTGCCAAAACGTCCAAACCAGAGCGGTATGGGCGGAAAACCCTAAATTAAGGTTTGCGGCACATTACATGTGTCACAAAACAGTCTCAACCATCCATCTTCGCAGGTATAGATGGAGGGTGTAGATGTAGATTCAAAAGGCCCAGAGCATGTCAACACAATCACCGTGGGCCCGCCTACATACCTGACCAATCGGTTAGGACCAACCATGGTTGGTCATCCCAATTAAACGCCCGAATGGAGCATGACGCACGGCCGTGAAACCCAAAATTATGGTTTTATGAGCATCACGAGCGTCCATCTTCTCCCGACACGAATGGAGGGTCCAAGATTAGATTAAGCAGGTCCGGTCATACCAACATGACCACCGTGGACCCATCTATCCCCTCACCTGGTCGTCCAAGGCATACCATGCCTGGTTATCCCAAATCGTCCGCCCAAACTAGCGTGGTTACACTTCCCAATTGCAAACTAATCTCGACCGCTTAACTTCGTCGGACAATTTGAGTGGCTTAGATCACGTTTTCATGGGACAGTCAGGTATAGGCGTGAACACCAGCCTATCACCTACACGCCGGACCGATCGGCCAAGACCGACCAAGATTGGTCGTCTTGGAACGCGCGCCCGAAGTTGGCACGATGCACGTCTTTTGTTTGCACTCGTTTTCTGTCGCAAACTGATCTCGACCACTCGACTTTGCCGGACGAATTGAGTGGTCCAGATCACACTTTCGTGAGATAATGGGGTATGGGCGCCTACACCGTCATGCCTTCTACACGCATGTACGGCAGGCTTGGTCAAAATCATATCCCAAGCTTGGATTCGACCAGGCTGAAGAGGGATGCTTGCGCACCTCTTCTAAAACCCTAATTCCATCAACGGTCGCAGATGAGTGTCTCAAAGATCATCTCGTCCGTCCAACTTCACCGGCTTGGTTATACAACCACGGTCGGGGAGTTAATTGGTCAAGAAGGCGTATTGGTGATCACCACCCATCACTTTACCACACCATGATGCGATGACACGCATAGAATAGACACGATACTTCACAAGTATCGACCTCCGAATAACGCATTATTCAATTTAGCATTACATGCTACCTTTTGTGGGTCCCACGACCCACATATTCCGAACATCAATCATGTCACAAACTGGGGGATACATACTGGGGTATTGGTCTGGCGGTTTACAGCGTGCAGCGCACAACGTGCCATCACAAGAGCGTGTCAGGAAGTCATGGACGGTTAAGTGATGATGGGAGAAGTGGGCAAGCATGGTCGTGTGACACTAACACATTACTCCACTACTCCATCACTCCACTTTCTCCACTTCCCACGAGATACGAAGGTTAGGCTAAAAGACTTGTATAAATAGGTTCTCCATCCTATTTTTTAAACAAGAACAAGTCCAGACAACAGAGGCAAGTGTTGATACAATCGTATTCAAACACCGGAATCGATAGCTTACACCCGCAAGCCGTTCGACTTTTCGATATAAGTCATTCATAGCCAACACCTTCACATTCTCAACACCTTCTTCGCGTCCCTCCCTAAGATCAACCCCATCTCCTTCACTTTGTGACCGAAACAAGTCCGGGAACGGCCATTTCTTGGTTTAGGCCGGACTTGCACAGATTGATCTCTCGAATCTACAAGCACTCACCGCGCAGTGCATTTGTTTAAGGTTTAGACTCATTTCTCATCCACACATCCCAAATTACCAAAACCGGCAGAAATAGTTTTCACCCATAAACAGGTACACCTCGAGTGGTGATTAGTGATGGAGGGTCGCACTTCAAGAGATCATTTCACGCTCTCCTAAAGAAGTGTAATATTTCTCATAAAGTTGGCACACCGTACCATCGACAAACGAGTGGTCAAGCTGAAATTTCCAACCGGGAGATAAGTCCATCTTAGAGAAGACGGTGAATGTCACAAGGAAGGATTGGAGTTATACACTCAATAACGCTTTGTGGGCGTATAGGACAGCTTACAAGACACCCATCGGTATGTCTCCTTTTAGGCTTGTCTATGGTAAACCTTGCCATCTTCCCGTAGAACTTGAACACAAAGCTTATTGGGCTATCAAGGTATGTAATATGGAATTAGATGCAGCTGGTGAACATAGGAAACTTCAACTCAATGAGTTAGAAGAGATACGTAATGATGCATATGAAAGTTCACGCGTTTACAAAGAAAAGACCAAAGATTTCCATGATAAAATGATTTCCCGAAAGAGTTTTGGAGTAGGGCAGAAGGTTCTTTTATTCCATTCTCGTCTTAAATTGTTTCCCGGTAAACTTAGGTCCAGATGGATTGGACCAATTGTTGTTACTAATGTGTTTGCGCATGGTGCAGTTGAAATTAATAGTCCCAAAACAAGGCTGGTTTCCAAGGTCAACGACCATCGTTTGAAACCATACTATGAGCAATTTGTGACGGAGAATCAGGATATGGTCACATTGAGTGATCCACTCCCTCTGGAGGAGTAATTGGAGCTGAAAGTCGGGCTGACGACTTTAAACCAAGCGCTAAGTGGGAGGCAACCCACCGGTTTTGTATCTTTATCTTTTTATTTTTAAGCATTTTATTTTATCTTCTTGTTTTTCACATCATTTGCAGAATTTTCCACCTTGAACTTTACTTTGAATGACTAAATTTTACATTGAGGACAATGTAAAGTTTAAGTGTGGGGGAGCATTTATATGTTTTTAGAGTTTGATGCCTTTAGTTAAAAAAAATTAAAAAAAAGAAAAAAAAGAAAAAAATTGCTTTATAAACTCCGAAATCTAGAAACTTGTGCCTTTAGGATGACACTACTGATCGCTGTCGTATGCATCCAAAATAATTTCACTTTCCTAATATATGATAAGAAAGAGTTTGTTTCCACAGAGAGGAAATTGTAGTTATTATGTAATCAATTTCCTAAGTAACCACTTGGGGGGATTTCTGATTTTTATGTAAGCAATAAAAGTAAATCAAAAGCAAAGTAAATTGGAGAAAGTATTCAATGAGAGAAAGATATTGGTCAAGGAATTCATCTTCAATCTTAGACATGTGCTTGCATATATGATTATAATTACAATTTAATCTCTTTTATTATCAAAAGCCTAGAGAATCAAGAGAGCAAGATAATTTATTAATTTCCTAAGTTCATCAACGCACAAATTAGAGCTGCGTATGTGAATTCTACCTAAAGAATAACCTAACACCTTGCGCTAATTAAGTTCAATTCCTAGGAGCATTAAGTTTCAGAAATAGGCTAATCAATGCAATTGTCATACATTGCGCATAACAATTCGGACAATGGTCAAACTCTACATATGATCACGAGAGTGTATCACTACAAACCGTAATCATATCATGCTACATATATTCAGGGCTATCGCTCGATGAAAAACCCTAAAATAGCTATGGACAAGGATGCAAGTTCAATTAATTGGCCACTTAACAAACAAAACATCTAAGTCCTATCACAATACATCAATCATGTGATTATTAAAACAGTAGAGATGTGATCGATAATCAAGAAAGAAAACTAATACATAACACATGCACAAGTTGTAGAAATAGGACTACATCCTTAACCAATAATGAATAAATTAGTTACTCATAGCTATGGAGTTCATCACAAAAATATTAATTGAATAGAAGAAGATGAACAAAAGCAAACCCTAGTAGCGTAAACAAAAGCGGCTCTCTCCTTGTTCCAAGAATAATACGTGATCCCAAAGTTATAAAAATCTTTCCTTTAAATAGCTCTCTTGTTTCCAAAATTAGGTCTAATCTTCAAAAGTCCACTAGATAGAAGTCCTCTAAGCCCGTGTGTGAGAAAACCCATGTAGAAATTCTGCCCAAAAATATGTCGCCGGAAAACTGGTATTATGGCCGGAAATTGGCCGGAATCCGACACCGGAAAATACCTCAGGTGACCTGCAAAGTCCACCCGGTCACCGGTCAAATGAGTCAATCGATCGGGTCAACTCGGTCAGACCGAGTCAAGTATGAGTCAGATCAACTAGTAGGCTGAGTTGGTATTGGCCAAGGCCATTGCACTGGCCTAAGCTTTGTTATACAATCATTGTGCTGTAGCATTGCTCTCCAGCCAAGATGGCCCTTTACTTCTGTAAACCAATCTTCCTTCCCTGCTGTAACTTCTCCACTTGCAACTCCAAATACATCCAATTCATCCACAGACTGCAACCATTTCTCACAAATCTGTATCATTATACCACCAGCACACCCTGCTCAAAACCACACAACTGCAGCTTCATCTTCTCTTCCACCTTCTTGAACTGTGAACATCTTTGCGAGTCCAGCTCAACCCCATTGAGAAAACACCAACATCAGTCATCAAATTCCATCCATCTTAGCTCATCTTACCAACTCAGTCACCAAAATCAACACCATATCCTTCTGTAGGTTCAGGCTCAATTTCTGCGGCTCAAATCATCTGTCTCCTCTGCTATAATACGCAACACAGCCACACTACCACAACACAACCTGCACCTGCACCTGCTATTCTGCAGCTCATACCAACTGCAACTTCTCTGCATCACATCCATTTAACCACTGCACTTCTATGTACACAATTATAAGCCAACAACAGCCTCACCATCTCCTTCAGTTGCCTCAAATTCTTCTTGCATTAGCAGCTGCAACCAACCACTGTAATGCAGCTTCAATTCCACCTGCACTGTCACAACAATTGTTACCATGGCCACTTCTCCTGCAATTCTACAATAACAGCCATTTGACCACAGCAGTAGCACATCACTGCAATAACAACCCATTCTTCTTCTTATTTGTTGTGCTCAAACACCAACCACCATTTCTTACATAATTATTCACCACATCTCCATTATCCTGCAATGTTCATCCTATTGCTTCAACTGCAATTCACATCTCATACACCTCCTGTAGCTTATGCACAGCTTCAACTGTAATCTCAGCTCAAGCCAGTTCAACCACCATGCTCAAGCATCACTAGATTCTCGGCACAAAGCCAACCCATTGCCAGTTAATCTCACTGCATAGTTCTGATCCATGGCGTAAACATTTCTGACTCCCCTTCTTGCTCTATTGCAATCTGAGCATCACCTCCATACCTGCAACTGCAATATCACCATGTACTCAGCTGATGCTTACTGCTAACATCCTGGCATTCATTATATACTCAGCACTACAGGTTTCGTCACCAACAAACCGTGGCACCAATTCTTCTCATTTGCTTCTTACACCATCCAGAGCAACATCGCCAGCTTCATTCTTGCATCACCAGCTGCAACTCAACCATTCCATCGATCTCTTCTCACCACTGCCATAACAGCACTAGCTAAGCTTCCTTGGTCATTTATCACCTGCAACACCACCATCTTATTGATTCAACCATTCAATTCCAGTTCAAGAAACCCATCTTTTCTATGAATCCAACACCAACACAGACAACCAATTTCATCTCAGCTTCAAGACCTAATTTCTTGTGTCTGCAATTTCGACTGAGTTCTTCTCACTCTGGCTCTCAATCAAACCTCTTGGCAGAAAATTCATCTTCTCCTCAATTCCACCACAAATTCTTCGAGAATACAGCATCAGATTCAAAACCCCTCTTTAACTTCTTCATTACAAACCCTAACAAGGACTCCACCATCTTCTCCAATTCCTGCTTCAAACCCTCATCATTTGTTCAATTTCTGTCTGAACCTCTGTAAATCTCGATCTCTAATTTGTCTTCTCGATTCTGCTCTCAAACTCAGATACCCAGATCCATTTTGTCACCAGCAAATCACTTAGAGCAACAGTTCTACTCATTCGCCAGAAGAACCCTTGAATTGTTCGACCCTCATAAATCAGTGACTGTACTTCCATCACAACAGCCATGTCTCCCTGTATCTCTCGATCTCTCTGATAAAATGGTTCCGCCATAACTTACTTTAATCTCTCTGAATTTCAGATGAGAAAGATTGAGAGATGATTCTCAATTTTAGGGCCATGTAGGAACCAAAACTACTATCGGCACCAGTCGATTGGATAAGGGCTATGTAACTATCATTTGACCTGTCAGTTTCGTAGAACTGACTGTCTATTTGATCTCTTGCTCATTCTTCGCCTCCTTCTCGCGCTCCTTAGCCCGCTCCAATTATAGCTCGCATGTGAACTAGCCTTTGTGCTCCTTTTCGCTCCAAATGGCTAATTTCTTCTTCTTTAGCTCATAATGACTCCATTGCACCTAAACACTCAAAAGCAAACATAAGATACATAATTTGAAAGAAAAGTAGCAAAGAAGGCATAAATAATAAATAAATAACAAGGTGTTTACAACACCTATCAAATTCCCCCACACTTAGACTTTGCTAGTCCTCGAGCAAATCAAACAAAATAATTCTAAAACATACATACAACTCCGTGTCGTCGAGGCTACGGTCACACTTAGCACGTATCTAGGGGTTACGTTCACATACATACAACACCTAGGGGCTACGGTCCCTAGGTGTCCCTAGTGGACGAGTTATAGTCTCGTGAGGGTTTACTAGAGATATACCCACAAAATCTATTTTACCAACTTACTAGTTCTCCGTAATGATAGCATCCAACGCGCTAAGAAGACATAGAAATTCTGCACACTAGTAATAAGAAGTTAGACACATAAATGAACACAATCTCATCCTTAAAAGTTGAGAGAGAAATAACCATCCCTTCTCGAAAGAAATTCGGGTTCGGAGTGATCAAAAGTCTCGACTCTGCCTCACAAGAAAGGGTTTTATGAAGTTGCTCTCAATAATAAACAACTTTTTTATGGGTCACACATGTGTCCAGGTGGGAGTGAAGAGAGAATCCTGCGACACGTTGAATGGTAGGAAGGCAAAAACCCTCCGAATTGTTTTGAAAACCCACATCTTTTATAATTTTGAAAACCCATTTTTCTGACGATCTCCAAGAAAGGAAATCAACCACTTAACGAAGGTGGGAATATGCTTACTTACCTCGTTATCTGTTCGGCGTGCAGCTAGCACCACTCTCACAGCATCCATAGAAACGTCTTCGGTCTTCAATCGGTGTCTTCATCTTCGTCTTCGGTCTTCAACTCTTGATGATAAAATCTTGAACTTCGTAGAATCTTGACAATGTAACTCTTTTCCTCTGATTCCTTGTTGCTTGAAACTTCATTGTAGATATTCCTTCTTCCATTGGCTTAATTGAAAGAACAAAACTAAAAACGAACTAAACAAACGAAAATATGATACAATGGATTTTTCTTGTCTCTTTTTTTTTTCTCTCTTTTTTTTGTTTTTTTATTGAGACAAGCAAACTAAACAAAACAAAATAATAAAACTAATAATGAACCTAACAAAATTTTCTCTTGTCTTTTTTTTTTTTTGAGACAAGAGAAAATGAAATACAAATAATATAAATAAAGATAAAATAAAAATGCAAGTACAAAGGCCATGGTGTAAGTACTTTACCGCTCAATTCTTCACAACTTGTATGTCTTGATATTATAAACTTCTCGAACTCTCATCTTGATAATCTTCGCTCTTATACAATTGTAGGATCAGAATATCGCGACATCAATACTTCGCGAGATTAATAAATGACGACATTGCGAGGGAGTCGCAGGGAAGTAAAATAAATGACGCAATGAATGACGACAGCCAAAATATGAGAAAGATATGAAGATTCAGTGAAATTTAGGAGTGTCGCGAGAATTGATACATGTACACTTGCGATATTTCGCAAGACATTCCCGAAAATAAAGGACTTCTTAGCTGTCATCCACTATGTACTACCCTATATAAAGGGTTGAGTAAATCTGTTGTAGGAGAGTTCTTTTTGAATTGTTAAGCAAGTCTTTAGGAGAGAGAAAGTTTTAGAGTGATTGTAATTCTATTACTCATTTCTATTTCATATTGTAAAGATTCAAGTATTCAATCAATAGAAATCATAATCATTCATCTTAAAATGACTTAATTGTGTATATTCAAGTGAGGGGTGTAGTGTAGGATTTCCTGCAACTACATAATGGCGCTAGAAACAGGAGTGAGTAGAGATCAACCTTGTGAATTGAAAGAATCAGGAGTAACAAGAAAGAAATTTCGTATAATTTTCAACAACTTACTGAAATTGAGAAATGGCTAGAAGAAGGAATGCATCAGAACAACCAACAACTGTTAGAAGAAGCAGGAGATTAGCTGGAGAAATGAGAAATGAAGTAGGTGAACCATCAAGAATAAACGCAAGAAATAGAGAAGAAGGTCAAATTCAACCACCAATTCAACCAGCACCGAATAGAGTAATAGATTATGATAGGGTGAGTGTGCATACATGGAGATCAGATTCTACGGAAGAAAGAGAAGAAGTGCAACAATTGATAAATAATGGACAAGAGGAGAGAAATCGAGAAGAGATGGGAGAAACAATTCATGGGAATGAAGAAATCGCAGCATTAGAAGCTTTGAGACAAACAATACATGAAGAAAGGCGGTTAGAAGCGGAAGAGCGTACAAATTTAACAAGGCAAAACCATGAGCTAAGAATGGAAAATATGAGGTTGCAGAATAGAAGGTCGAGAAGTAATACCAGGTCAAGATCAGGATCGGTTAGAGATGATACGAGGAGAACATTACCTGTAGAAAATGTTAATGAAGAAAATCTAGAAAGAGAGCCAAATCTCGGTGAAGGATGCTGCGAAAGAAGGGAAGTGGTGTGTATTCCACGTCCTGAGATTTTACAGAATGGCCAAAATGACGGAAATCAAGAAAAAAGGCAGCTGAATAATCCAATTGGCGAAGAAAATCAGGAAGAAGGAAGAAGAATACTACATGGGAGAGAAACACGGAGGAAACAAAAGGAGATTGAAGATGACATCGAAAGACATTATATTGAACAAGCGCGTCTAGCTTGCGAAAGGGAAAGATTAAGAGTAGAAATGGAAGAACGGGAATTGGAGGAAGCAATTCGACAGAACAATCATGACAATAGAGAAAGACGGCGTAAGCAAAATCGCAACAATGGAAATATCAATGAAGAATATGAGAGAGTACAAAGGAGAACTGATAGACAACCAAGAAGAGAAAATGATAGATATAATGGTGTGCGAATTCGTGAACGAGATGAAGGAGAAAGTCGCAGAGAAAGAAGAGAAGAAAATGTTGAACAAGAAAATCAAAGCAAACATGAACGCAGAAGGAGAGAGGCAGAGCTAAAAAGACCAATAAATTCGAATCCTGATGTAAATGAACAAATCTTAAGAGAGTTGGCAGAAATGAGAGGAATGTTGAACAATAGAAGGGGAAGAGGAAGAAGACAATTGGATGAGGCCATCGAAGAAGCTGCGAAAACCCCCTTTACACTAGAGGTGCAGTTAGGAGGAATACCCCAAAGTGCAATTTACCCGCATTAACCAGCATTTTTGATGGAACAACTTGCGAAATACAACACATCAAAGCGTATGTGAGATGTATGCTAAAATGGGAAAATCATGACGCCATATTGTGCAAATATTTTGCATCTAGTTTAATAGGAGAAGCATTGAAATGGTTTGAGGGTTTACCAAGAAACACAATCACGTCATTCAACCATTTACAAGCTATATTCTTAGGGGCATATATAAGTAACAACTCCTCGCGACCAGGAATTGAAGATGTATTTGGGCTGAAACAAAGAGTTGGCGAAAGTTTGAGACACTTAACTGTGAGGTGGAAGACAATGTGTAGCGAAATGGTTGGACGAGTGAATGAAAGATATCTTATTCTATCATTCATAAACGCTATGTTCGCAACCAATTTGTTATATATTCAAATTTTTAGAGTCAAGAATACAATTACAATGACTGAGTTGCGAGAACTTCAGGAGGAATATATTGCTCTAGAGGAAAGGCAAAATGAGATGGAATCATACCCAGTTGCGAATACAAATTCAAATGCTGCGAATGCAAGCTTATTACCCAAATTGATAAACACAGTAGCGAGCACTTCGCAAGGGCAACAAGAAAGGACAATAGATGAGGGACAGCCAAAGATAGTAGCTATGGGAAGCCGTGATCAGGAAGAATTTGAAAGAGAAAGGAATTACTACAACCGTGGCGGCAATAACAAAATTCAAAGACTTGATCATCCACAAGAAATTTATGGAGGTCGAAGGCAGAATTATCATGGAGGGCAGCGAAGTCACAGAGTAGTATGGGAGGAAATCAAAATGCCACCATTAAATACTAGTGTGGAAAAAATATGGGAAGCTATACTCTTGATGGAAAACATACCTGCACCATGGAACATGGGGAATGAGCCACCACCAAGTGATAGAAGTCACGAGTTCTGTTCTTACCACCGCTTTCATGTACACCTAACAAATGACTGCAGAAATATAAAAAGAATCATCCTCAGAATGATTGACCAAGGAAAGCTGAATCATTTTCTAAAAAGTGAAGAGAAGGTTCAACCGTTACCACCACCGCCAGAAATGCACAGGACAAACTCATCAAAGGGGAAAGAAACATTCGTAATAGAAGTTGGAACGAAAGCCAAAAATTTGTTTTGCAACTCCATTATACATTCATACCGAGCAATTGAAGATTTTCATGATAATGTTCTCAGTAGGGTTTTTGCGAGGGATGCTGATAATAGAGAAGTGATGAACATCGCGAAGGCGTCACAGTTAAAAGAATGGCAAATGCAGATTATTTCTTTCACTGCAGAAGAGATTCCTGAAGGAAGAGAGACGCATGATAGCCCATTGGTCGTAAAATTGGAAATTAATCCAAAACCTGTAGATGGCGAAGATGATGAAGCAGAAAATTCTGGGCGATCAATAGAATCTTAATTGATACGGGGAGCTCAGTAAACATTCTCTGATACCATAGTTACAAGACTATGGGTGGGAAGGATGAAGAGTTGATACCTTCGACATATAAAATATACGGTTTCAATGGCACATCGAATAATCCTAAAGGAGAAGTTCATATGAGAATACCCTTGCAAGTATTATCAACTGAAATTTTGTTCTGTGTAGTCGATGTGGAGTCCCCTTATAATGCATTGATCGGAAAGCCATGGTTGCACGAAATTCTGGGTGTAGCGTCGACTTATCATCAGTGTATAAAGTTTCCTCATCCTAGCGGTGTTGGAGTTATAAAGGGAGACTGGATGGAAGGACAAAAATGCTATGAGATTGATGTGGAGAGTTGCGAGGAAAGAGCTGCAAAAAGAAAGGGCTGGAAGCAAAATTTAAAAGATGAACAAAGAAGAGAAAGGTTGATGGTGGATACCATAGATACAAGAGGTGAAGATACATCGCGAAGCAAGTGCGTGAAAACAGTTGAAAATCATGATGGAAAGGAATCATTAAGAGGTTTGAATGGTGCAGAGGCAGAGAGCAGCAGGAGCAAAAAGTGTAAGAAATGAATAATCATTATTATCAAAATCAATGATAAAGGCATATCAAGAGTAAGAGGAAGAAACAATAATTGAAGAAGAAATACGCGAGAATCTCGCCATCAAGAATGTATGAAAATTTGATTGAAGAATTGAACACCAAAAATGAATAAACAATGCAAGATTGTGCGATAGCTTCTCAAACAAAATAACAAGAGAAAACCAAAAATGAATGATTGAATGAATTAACAAAAATGAAAGAGTGAGTGAATGGGACGAACCTTTATGGAGTACACCCTAGTTCGCGAATGATATTTCGCAAGAGGCAAATGTAAGACCTAAAGTGCGTCATATAAGGGGGTATCTCTTGACATGGCTCAGGGAAAAGGTTACACCGCCCCTGGAACCTGAGTCATGAAAATTTGGGGCCCATGAAAGCCTATCCGGGGAGAGATACCTTGGATTTCCAACTATATATATAAGGTTATACCGGTTGGACGCCCGAGGGTATCTTCCAAGGAGTCAGTGTATGCTCAAGGTGCCGAGGTACACGGTTGAGCCAAGAGTGCCTGGGACATTTGAAGTGTCTCGGCCATTCTTGGCAAGTCTTGGCACATCTGCACTCGGCCCGAAGAAAACTCCACTTAGGGTGCAGTCTCGTAACCATAAACCCTATAGGTATAAGGGATAAGAGGTGCGAAAATAACTGGTGTTGTTAAGACGCAGGATGGGAGGAGCTAGTCTTGTATGGCCGATGTACGCCTCCTTGAAGGGGCAACCAGGGAGATGATAAGGGCGGCACCCTCCATTAGGGAGCTGATAAGTGTCACAAGACGGCAATGTCATGGGGCTTTATATTCGCAAGAACATTTAGGCCTGTCATATTGTCGCAAATGAAATATTCTGCAGAGGCAAAAATACTAAAAAAATGATAAGACAAGATCAATGGGTCATTACATGAGAGTGTAAGGACGTCCTGCGATCTTGTCGCAAGACGTCAATGTCATGGGATTTTATGTTCGCAAGAATATTTAGACCTGTCATATTGATGCAAAATGAGGGGTGGCAAAATAAGACCTTTAACTAGGAAGGCAAAATAAGACCACACAAAAACAATGATAAGGCAAGATCAATGGGTCATTACATGAATATGTAACGACGTCCTGCGATTTTGTCGCAATGATGAATTTCAACATAAATGATGATAAGATAACACAAGAAATTGAGTAAGCAAACAAGCTTGCGAATACGATTATATTTCTTCATTTATTTGTGGAGAATCAGCAACAGCAGTTGCAAAATTAAGAAGTATCATTACTTAAAGATTGTCGACTTAATTTCTCTCATGTGAAAATAAATAACAGAGGCAAGTATGGGAATGACTAGAATAAAAACTTGTTATTTATTTTCATATGATAGATTTACAGTAAGAAATTACAAAATGGAAGGTTAGAAGGATAAATGTACAAGTATCACAAGAAGAGAAAGGAAAATGGAACAATCTAGCAAATTATTTTTCTTCATCAGATTCTTCTTCTTCGCTTACATCACTATCAGAGACATCTGAGCAAGACATATTTTTAGGAATTTCATCGAGAAGACAAGGATATGAAGAAAGAGGAACGTTGTGATCATTGCAAATCTTTTCAATAGTTTGGTTGCGAAAACGAACAACATCATTATTGAAATTCGCCACAGTAGTTGTAATTGCTTCTTCATCTTAGAATATTTGTCATTGCGAAGAGAGAAGTCTTTTGCAAGTTGTGCTTTCTCAGATTCAAGTTCCTTGAGTCTAGTTTGAAACCTCTTCTCAGATTCTGCGAACAAATGACAATGAGTTAGCAGCCTAATAACAGTTTTATAGAAAATAAGCGGAAAAATAATGAAGAACAGTAAACAACCTTCTCTGTCAGAAATCATATCTTTAACCAAGGCAGTATGCTCAGCATGAAGACTGACGCTAACACCTAAGTTATTTCTGGAATTATCTAGAACCTTTGCAGCCCAAGCGAATTCATCATCATTATTTATGACAAGAAGTGAACGAATTTGATTTTCTCGCTCATTAAGTATGGCATTCTGGCGAAGAGATTCATCTCGTTCAATTTGGACTTCAAGAATAGTTTTTTGGAATTTCGCTAAGGCTTGAGCCCCTTGATTAGCAATGCGATCCTTATCATCTATAAGGCTGCTAATTTTCTTCCTTAGAATATTATTATTCTCCTGAGAGCTAAGATAAAAACGTTTAAATCGGTTGGCTAAACCTAAACTAGATCTATGTTCAATTTCTAAAAGACGAGATTTGGTTCGAAGTTCATTTAATGAAAGGGAATTAATCTTGTTTGAAGAACTACTTAAAGATTCATTAAGGTGAGCGAGAAGAGCATCATCATCCATAGGTTCAGGGAATGAATGGAGAAGGATGGATTCGTCAGAAAGATTATAAATGTCTGCGACAATGATGAGTCAGGCAAAGAAAAATAAATGGCAAAGTAGAAATGAAGAAAAGAAGAGGATGTTATACCATAAAGTTGCTGATTAGCACTTTGAAGAGTAGATATTTTGTCCTTTTGGGAAGAAGACTCAACTTCCAACTGTTGAATTTTTTTCATCCTTCTTGCGAGATGACGCAACTTCAATTTCTAGTTCTTTGATCTTCTCTTTAAGTTGAAGATTTTTCTTTTCAAGATTGTTGCGTCTTTTCTCGAGGTCTGAGGCAACAACAAAGGAAGCTCTCCCAGACTATAAAGAAAGGTAAAGAAATTGTTAAGATAAGGTTTATAATTGAAATTACAGATACATAAAGAGATATGAACGTACCAAAGCACTGAGTGCATTTAAGAAGCTGGGAGACATTGTTCGGGAAACCCCGCGAAAAGAATCATTATCCATTAGCAGGGGAGCATCGCAAATATTAGCGAGAGCTTCGCAAGTAGCAGATAAATGATCATCTCCCAATCCTCGCATAGAATCGGAGAAGACACTAGACAATTGCGCCATGATTCTCCTTTACAGAAGAAGTATCAACCTCATTTTCATCTTCGTCAGAACTCTCGCTGGTTTGGGAACTAGAACGAGAAGAGGGATGGACTTTCCGTTTTTTAGAAGATGGAGCAGAAGATTTATCCTTGCGAAGAGTGATTTTATTCTTGCCCTTAACCTTCGCAGCTACGGGAATGTTAATTTCTTCAACAACCTTCGCACACGAATGAAGATAAGAAATAGAGGCAACAATATTGTTAAAAATAACAAAAGAAAGTATTTCTTACTTCATCCGTGATTGATCGGAGTATCGCCAGAGTACTCGCCTTTGGACGTCTTTTATAACTCTTTTTTAATTTGGCAATCTGAAAATTTTACAAGTCTAGTAAATATAAGAGGAAGGAAATATCGTAAAGCAAACCTGAAATAGGAAGTATACCTCTTTTTCCTTCTCGGGCCACTTAAATTCCCAAGGATGATAGTTTGCGAGATTCGCAGGGAGTATATGAGAGCCTGCAATATAAGGTCCTCTCAAAAATAGAGGAACAACCCACCACTTCTCATCTTTGGAGTACCGAGGAACATTATTTTTGCCCGAATGCCAGTCAATATCTTGCATAAGCATCTTATCACTGGAAATATTATCTTTTCTCTTCAATCGAGCACCCCAGCGAGATTTATCATTTCTCATATTTATTACTTCATAATTTTCAAAAACGTTTTCTAAAAGATACTTCTCGGCGACTATTTCTAAACTTGCAAATCTAGGATCTTTGACATCATCGGGATATAAAGATCCCTTACCAGCGCACTACGGTTGGCGAATTCAAGCATTAGACGGATGCAATCACCGCTTAGTTGATAAATAGCTCGCGAGAATTTCTTGTGAGCAAGAATTTCATAGAATAAAGGCATCTCGGGATTGTAGAGAGGAATGGGAAGGCCTGCGAGGATTTGACCTAGCGAGATTATGATTTTCTGATCATCACACTGATGATCAGAAAACAACTTTGCAGAAAGTATAGATGAAGATTCTTGATCAGGAATGGTTGAGAGAATGAAGCCCTTCTCTTGTAAATTCTTTTGAGCTTCATTAAAAAGGGGTTTATATATACGACCAAGTGAAGCCATTTTTAGAGTATGGGAATGATTAGAGAATTGAAGATCAAGAGAAAGAAAGAAGGGAATATTTACAGTAGCAGAAGCGTAGATTGCGGAGGAAGAAAGTTGAAGAAAAGTTGCAGAGGGAAAATAAAAGAGAAGAAGAGAAGGGTGAGAAAACTATATATAGAGAGAAGAATCCTCGAGAAAATAAATGCATTTAATGCGAGATGGGACGTGAATGGTCAAGAATAAACGGTTGAAAGAAACGTGTCAAGAAAAGAGTGGAAGAAGAAACATTTGTAATAAATTCCGTGTAAAAGTACGGAAGTGAAACAGATAAAGGTGAACAATTGATGAACAATTGCGGCATTTCAAAATATTGGTTCTCATGACATTCTCTCCTTAGCAGAGAAGACATGAGAAGAGGCAAGATGTAGGATCAGAATATCGCGACATCAATACTTCGCGAGATTAATAAATGACGACATTGCGAGGGAGTCGCAGGGAAGTAAAATAAATGACGCAATGAATGACGACAGCCAAAACATGAGAAAGATATGAAGATTCAGCGAAATTTAGGAGTGTCGCGAGAATTGATACATGTACACTTGCGATATTTCGCAAGACATTTAAAAATAAAGGACAACTTTAGCTGTCATCCACTATGTACTACCCTATATAAAGGGTTGAGTAAATCTGTTGTAGGAGAGTTCTTTTTGAATTGTTAAGCAAGTCTTTAGGAGAGAGAAAGTTTTAGAGTGATTGTAATTCTATTACTCATTTCTATTTCATATTTTAAAGATTCAAGTATTCAATCAATACAAATCATAATCATCCATCTTAAAATGACTTAATTGTGTATATTCTAGTGAGGGGTGTAGTGTAGGATTTCCTGCAACTACAACAATAGTCTTCAACTTGTAAAAATTCTGCTCCTTATCTTGTTGCTTTACTTGAATCTGAAATTTTCTCAATTCTATACTGTTGCTTGCAAACCTTGAACGTCTTCAACTTTCCTTCGAATTTGTGATGCTCCTCTTGTTGATGATGATGGTGTTTCTATGGACCTATTGGTGTAGAGAGATATAAAGTGGATGGTGCTAACTGCGAACAAGATTACAAGTGGTATGTAAGTTATCAATTCGATGTCACCAACATGATTGATAAAATAGCACTCAAGAGATCAAAGTAGTGCTTCTATTGGTGGGAGGTTGGGTAGCTCACCATTCTACCCGGAGTTTACGTACGGTGACACACACTCTAAAAGCACAAATTTAGACAGGTACAAAGAAGTGAAGGTCGGTGCCTCTCATGATATAACATGGGTAGTCTCCACTATAGGGGATCACTACTCTAATACCGAATTCAGTATGCACCTTGTTTGCCACTGGCATGGTTAAATCCAACTTTAACTCTCATACGAGTTAGAAACCCGATCATGTTCTCTGTCATCTCTAAGTTCAGTCACTCTTATGAGAATCTCGATGTAATCTTAGCGACATGTATACTATGTGACTCTAAACTAACTACAAGTTGGAGTTTTTATTCACTAATTTACACAAAAGTTGAAAATTTATGAAAAATTTACAATGCAAATACTTAACCACTCCCCCACACTTAAACTTTACATTGTCCTCAATGTAAATTGAATCGTCCAAAGAAAGTCAAGGTGGGAAATCATAACTGAAAAGTGACAAAAAATCAGAAAAAGTAAAAACATGACAAGAAAAGAAAATAAAAGATAAGAGATACAAAACCTATGGGTTGCCTCCCATTTAGCGCTTGGTTTAAAGTCGTCAGCCCGACTATCTCCTTGTTTTCTATGACTCCTCCAGATGGAGTACTTCCACAAGATTAACTCCTTCCACGACATTCGAAGAGAAGTTCTCATAATATGGTTTCAACCGGTGCCCATTCACTTTAAGTTCATTTCCTGTAGCTAAACTACGAATTTCAACTGCACCATGAGAAAACACATTAGTCACAATAAAAGGTCCAATCCAACGTGACCTTAATTTACCCGGAAATAATTGCAATCGAGAATTAAACAAAAGCACTTTCTGCCCAATGCAAAATTGTTTCTTTGTAATCATATTATCATGAAATGCTTTCGTCTTTTCCTTGTAAATCCGTGAGCTTTCAAATGCATCATTGCGAATCTCCTTTAACTCTTGAAGTTGCAACTTCCTTTGCCTTCCAGCACCATCCAACTCCATATTGCATTGCTTAATAGCCCAAAACGCTTTATGCTCAATTTCCACGGGTAAGTGACAAGGTTTACCATAAACAAGCCTAAAGGGAGACATCCCAACAGGTGTTTTGTATGCGGTTCTAAATGCCCACAAAGCATCATTAAGTCGCGAACTCCACTCTTTCCTCGTTGGATTCACCATCTTCTCTAGAATGGATATCACCTCTCGGCTGGAAACCTCAGCTTGTCCATTTGTTTGTGGATGGTAAGGTGTTGCAATCCTATGCGACACATTGTACTTCCTAACAAGGTTTGCAAGAACCTGTTTTTGAAGTGTGAACCTCCATCGCTAATTATAGCCCTTGGAATTCCAAACCTTGCAAATATATTAGCTTGCACAAAATCTGAAACAACTTTAGAATCATTAGTTGGGGTGGCCTTAGCTTCCACCCATTTCGAGACATAATCCACAGCAAGCAAGATATAATAATTCCCACTAGAATTGACAAAAGGGCCCATAAAATCAATTCCCCATACACCAAAAACCTCAACAAATTGAATAATAGTTTGTGGCATTTGATTTCGAGCACCTAGATTGTTTGTTCTTTGGCACCTATCACATGTGGTACAAAATGCATGTGCATCCTTAAACAAAGTTGGCCAAAAGAAACCACATTCTAGTACCTTGAGAGCGGTTCTCTTGCTCTCAAAGTGTCCTCCACAAGCATATGAGTGGCAAAAAGACAAGATAGAATTAAATTCAAATTCGGGAACACACCTTCGTATTACTTGGTCACTACAATGTTTCCATAAGTATGGATCATCCCATATGTATTGGTTTCCTAACTTCTTAAGTTTGTCTCTCTCAGCACGAGACAAGTTCTTTGGGATTTGTTTAGAAACTAAGTTATTAACAATATCAGCGTACCATGGTTCTCCAAAGGCAATTGAGAATAGTTTTTCATCCGGGAAACTTTCACGCAATGGGATAGTTTCCTTGTCCACAGCAAGACGACTCAAGTGATCCGCAACGGTGTTCTCAATTCCTTTCTTGTCTTTGATCTCTATATCAAATTCTTGCAAGAGTAAAATCCATCGTATGAGCCTCGGTTTCGCCTCTTTCTTCATAAGCAAGTACTTAAGCGCTGCATGATCAGAAAAGACAACAACTTTTGTACCAATTAGATAAGAGCGAAACTTTTCTAAAGCAAAAAAAAATGGCTAACAACTCTTTTTCAGTGGTTGTGTAGTTTTGTTGGGCCTCATTTAACGTTCTAGAAGCATAATAAATAGCATGAGGTATCTTCCCCACACGTTGCCCAAGCACCGCACCAACCGCATAGTCACTTGCATCACACATGAGCTCAAAAGGCTTACTCCAATCCGATGGTTTAATGATAGGGGCTGAAATCAAAAGTTCTTTCAAATGATTGAATGCCGCCATACACTTTTCATCAAAGTTAAAAACCAGATCTTTTTGCAATAAGTTGCAAAGTGGTGATGCTATCTTGGAAAAATCCTTGATAAATCTACGATAAAAACCTGCATGACCAAGAAAAGAGTGTATCTCCCTCACCATAGTGGGAGGGGTTAAAGCACGAATAAGGTCTATTTTAGATTTATCAACTTCCAAGCCTTTAGAAGATATTATATGGCCTAAAACTATGCCATGAGTTACCATGAAATGGAACTTCTCCCAATTCAGCACAAGTTTTGTTTCAACACATCGTTCAAGGATTAGTGACAAGTTGTTCAAGCAAAGGTCAAATGAATCACCAAAGACACTAAAATCGTGCATGAAAACTTCGATTATGTTTTCAACATATTCTGAGAAAATACTTACCATACACCTTTGGAAGGTAGCTGGAGCATTGCATAAGCCAAAAGGCATCCCTCTATAAGAAAAAGTACCGAAAGGACAAGTGAAAGTGGATTTCTCTTGATCCTCCGGTGCTATCACAATCTGATTATAACCCGAATAGCCATCAAGGAAACAATAGTAAGAGTGCCCAGCTAAACGTTCAAGCATTTGATCAATAAATGGTAAAGGGAAGTGATCTTTTCTAGTAGTGGCATTCAATTTTCTATAATCAATACAAACCCTCCAACCGGTTTGCACACGAGTTGGGACAAGTTCGTTCTTATTATTTTCCACCACCGTCACACCTGATTTCTTTGGTACTACTTGTACCTGGCTTACCCACTTGCTATCGGATATGGGGTAGATAACACCCACGTCCAAAAGCTTGAGTATCTCCTTTTTCACAACTTCCATCATGGGAGGGTTCAAACGACGTTGCGCTTTCCTTGTAGGCTTTGCATTGTCCTCCATACGGATCTTGTGCATACAAACGGCAGGGCTTATACCCTTGATATCGGCGATTGTCCATCCTATGGCCGTCTTGTACGTCCTTAGCACCCTTAGAAGTTTTTGTTCCTGTAATTTACTAAGCTCGTTAGAAACAATCACAAGTAACTCTTCATTGTCACCCAAGTATAAGTTCTTTAAGTGACTTGGAAGAGGTTTCAATTCTAAATTTGGAGATTTAACAATAGAAGGAATAAGTTTTTCATCACTGCGAGGTAAAGAAGCATATGAAATATTCTTAATTGATGATTTTTCCGGTAATGAGTCAAGAGAACCAAGGGTTAATTTAATCTCATCACCATACTCATAACCATCGTCAATGGATGTAGTGAGCACGGTTTCCAAAATATCAACACCATTCAACTCAAACATTTGTTGCGCCAATGTGTCCATCACATCAATGGAGAAACAAGAGTGTACATCACTAGGATATCTCATCGTCTCGAAAATGTTGAAACATATTATTTCTCCATCAGACTCCATAGTTAGCGTTCCCTTGTCAACATCAATAATGGTTTTTGCCGTTTTCATGAAGGGACGCCCAAGTAGCAATGGAAGAGACGAGTCCGGTGAACCTTCATCCATCTCTAACATGCAAAAGTCAGCTGGAAATACTAATTGATTAACCTGCACAAGAACATCCTCAACAATACCCATTGGGTAGACATTAGAGTGGTCGGCTAATTGCAATACAATTCTTGCCTTTTTAAGAGGACCCAAGTCAAGTGAATTATACATAGACGCATGCATAACATTAACGGATGCACCTAAATCCAACATAGCTTTGTTAAATGTGGTGTTACCAATTGTGACTGGAATGTCAAAGCTACCGGGATCCTTGCACTTAAGTGGGAGTTTGTGTTGTAAGATTGCCGAAGCATTCTCCCCCACACTAAGCACTTCATTACACTTGAGCCTTTGTTTATTGCTACACAAGTCCTTCAACACCTTTGCATACTTTGGAACTTGCTTGATAGCATCTATGAGTGGTATGTTCACATGGATCTTCTTAAGAATGTCTAAAATCTCATTTTCTAGTTCCGCCTTCTTGGAATTTGCAAATCTGAGAGGGAAAGGTAAAGGAGGAACATAAGTAGAAACCGGAGTTTTAGAGTTAGAAATAGGTACCTCAGAAGTTTGGAGAGAATCCTCATTTTTCTCCTCTAAAACAGGTTCCTTTGGTGTTTCCACCGTGCCCGAATCAGTAACTTCGGGTTGCACAAGTTGTGTACCACTTCTCAACATAATAGCATTGACGTCCCCTTTTGGGTTGATAGGTTGAGAGTTCCCACCATTTTGTGCCTTCAATTGATTCAACTCAATAGCCATAGAACCTACTTGAGTTTGCAAATCCTTAACCGTACTCTCCGTTCTTTGCATAAAAGATTTCAGCAACTCTTCCATATTGGACCCCATATTTTGAGGTTGTTGTTGTTGTTGATGAAATTGTTGTCTCGGCTGGAATTGTTATTGTTGAGGTTGAAATCCACTCGGATAGTTGAAGGTAGGTTGTTGAACCGCTCCTTGATTATTGGCATAGCTAAAATTGGGGTGATCTCTCCATCCCGGATTGTAAGTGTTAGAGTAGGAATCATACCGTCTTTGTTAATTTGGAAAGACCGCATTAGCTTGCTCGTCTTCATAAGCTTGAGAGGAACTTGGTATCACCGCGGCTGCAACTTGTTGTATCATTATGGTCATGTTACCCATTTGTTGACGAAGTTCCTCGACCTCGCTCACTTCATTTACTTTCCTAAGAAGCACATCCGAACCACGACTCAAGAACTGTTGGGAGTTTGCTGCCATGTTTTCAATCAACTCTCTAGCTTGTGCCACCGTCTTGCTCACTAGTACACCACCACCCTCAGCGTCAAGAAGATTCCTATCACTTGATTGGAGTCCTTCATAGAAATATTAGATGATCATAGCGTCACTGAATTGGTGGTGAGGGCAGCTTGCCACCAATCTCTTGTATCGTTCCCAACATTCATATAAGGATTCTCCCACATTTTGCTTCATCCCACAAATCTCCTTTTGAATTTGAGTAGCCTTTGATGCAGGAAAATATCTCTCTAAAAAGAGTTTCTTCAGCCCATTCCATGTCGTGACACTTCCGGAAGGCAAATAGTACTACCAATCCTTAGCACTATCCATCAAAGAGAAACGAAAAACTTTCAACATTGCACCATCCGCCTCAATATCCGCTGGAAGCATGGCCATGACAATGGTGTGGAAGTCCATAAGATGCTTGTTTGGGTCTTCATTCACCATGCCATGGAACTTTGGTAATTCTCTAAGCAACCCCGGCTTGATCTCAAAAGTAGAGTTTGTTTGAATACACCCATGCTGTGTATCAAGCCTATGAGAAGCCAAGTCCTTGAGTGAACAATTTGCATCACCCATTGCTTCTTATTTTTCTTCAAAAGGTGGTTCTTGTTCACCCGGAACCTCTTGTTCTAAAACTTCTTCTTCTTGCTGGAACGTCTCTTCTTCTACTTCCAACTCTTGTTCTTTCGTCGTGTCTTGACTTGGTTGGAGTATTGTGCCTCTTCGAGTAACTATCCCGCACCTTGGATAATTCCAATCTTTAGAATCCAGGGATTTGGTACCTGAAAACAATTCTCGCAAACAAGTGAGAAACAAGACAAGAAAACAAAAAGCAAAGATAAAAGCAGAAATTATAAAAAGAAACTAAAAACTTAATAACTAGCCGTATGCCTCCCCGGCAACGGCGCCAAAATTTGATCGTTGTCGTATGCGTCCAAAATAATTTCACTTTCCTAAAGTATATGATAAAAAAGAGTTTGTTTCCACAGAGAGGCAATTGTAGTTATTATGTAATCAATTTCCTAAGTAACCACTTGGGGGGATTTCTGATTTTTATGTAAGCAATAAAAGTAAATCAAAAGCAAAGTAAATTGGAGAAAGTATTCAATGAGAGAAAGATATTGGTCAAGGAATTCATCTTCAATCTTAGACATGTGCTTGCATATATGATTAGAATTACAATTTA
This sequence comes from Papaver armeniacum, assembly GCA_023531295.1. Lineage (NCBI taxonomy): Eukaryota > Viridiplantae > Streptophyta > Magnoliopsida > Ranunculales > Papaveraceae > Papaver > Papaver armeniacum. Next base: position 41,245 of record JAJJWW010011074.1, read on the forward strand.
ATCTCTTTTATTATCAAAAGCCTAGAGAATCAAGAGAGCAAGATAATCTATTAATTTCCTAAGTTCATCAACACACACATTAGAGCTGCGTATGTGAATTCTACCTAAAGAATAACCTAACGCCTTGCGCTAATTAAGTTCAATTCCTAGGAGCATTAAGTTTCAGAAATAGGCTAATCAATGCAATTGTCATACATTGCGCATAACAATTCGGACAATGGTCAAACTCTACATATGATCACGAGAGTGTATCACTACAAACCGTAATCATATCATGCTACATATATTCAGGGCTATCGCTCGATGAAAAACCCTAAAATAGCTATGGACAAGGATGCAAGTTCAATTAATTGGCCACTTAACAAACCAAACATCTAAGTCCTATCACAATACATCAATCATGTGATTATTAAAATAGTAGAGATGTGATCGATAATCAAGAGAGAAAACTAATACATAACACAAGCACAAGTTGTAGAAATAGGACTACATCCTTAACCAATAATGAATAAATTAGTTACTCATAGCTATGGAGTTCATCACAAAATATTAATTGAATAGAAGAAGATGAACAAAAGCAAACCCTAGTAGCGTAAACAAAAGCGGCTCTCTCCTTGTTCCAAGAATAATATGTGATCCCAAAGTTGTAAAAATCTATCCTTAAATAGCTCTCTTGTTTCCAAAATTAGGTCTAATCTTCAAAAGTCCACTAGATAGAAGTCCTCCAAGCCCATGTGTGAGAAAACTCATGTAGAAATTCTGCCCAAAAATATGTCGCCGGAAAAGTGGTATTATGGCCGAAAATTATCCACTGGAAAATCCTCAGTGACCGCAAAGTCCACCTGGAAAATACCTCGGGTCAACTCGGCCAAAGTCCACCCGATCAATTAGTAGTGCGGTTGGTATTGGCCAAGGCTATTGCACTGGCCTAAGCTTTGTTGCACAATCATTGTGCTGTAGCATTGCTCTCCAGCCAAGATGGCCATTTACTTCTGTAAACCAATCTTTCTTCCCTGCTGTAACTTCTCCACTTGCAACTCCAAATACAGCCAATTCATCCACAGACTGCAACCATTTCTCACAAATCTGTATCATTATACCACCAGCACACCCTGCTCAAAACCACACAACTGCAGCTTCATCTTCTCTTCCACCTTCTTGAACTATGAATATCTCTGCGAGTCCAGCTCAACCCCATCGAGAAAACACCAACATCAGTCATCAAATTCCATCCATCTTAGCTCATCTTACCAACTCAGTCACCAAAATCAACACCATATCCTTCTGTAGGTTCAGGCTCAATTTCTGCGGCTCAAATCATCTGTCTCCTCTGCTATAATATGCAACACAACCACACTACCACAACACAACCTGCACCTGCACCTGCTATTCTGCAGCTCATACCAACTGCAGCTCCATTATTCACTACAGCTCCATTGTCCTGCAATGTTCATCCTATTGCTTCAACTGCAATTCACATCTCATACACCTCCTGTAGCTTATGCACAGCTGCAACTGTAATCTCAGCTCAAGCCAATTCAACCACCATGCTCAAGCATCACTAGATTCTCGGCACAAATCCAACCCATTGCCAGTTAATCTCACTGAATAGTTACAGTCCATGGCAGCAACGGCTACAGCTCCCTTCTTGCTCTATTGCAATCTGAGCATCACCTCCATACCTGCAACTGCAATATCACCATGTACTCAGCTGATGCTTAGTGCTAACATCCTAGCATTCATTATATACTCAGCACTACAGGTTTCGTCACCAACAACCAGTGGCACCAATTCTTCTCATTTGCTTCTTACACCATCTAGAGCAACATCGCCAGCTTCATTCTTGCATCACCAGCTGCAACTCAACCATTCCATCGATCTCTTCTCACCACTGCCATAACAGCACTAGCTCAGCTTCCTTGGTCATTTATCACGTGCAACACCACCATCTTATTGATTCAACCATTCAATTCCAGTTCAAGAAACCCATCTTCTCTCTGAATCCAACACCAACACAGACAACCAATTTCATCTCAGCTTCAAGACCTAATTTCCTATGTCTGCAATTTCGACTGAGTTCTTCTCACTCTGGCTCTCAATCAAACCCCTTGGAAGAAAATTCATCTTCTCCTCAATTCCACCACAAATTCTTCGAGAATAGAGCATCAGATTCAAAACCCCTCTTTAACTTATTCATTACAAACCCTAACAAGGACTCCACCATCTTCTCCAATTTCTGCTTCAAACCCTCATCATTTGTTCAATTTCTGTCTAAACCTCTGTAAATCTCGGTCTCTAATTCCTCTTCTCGATTCTGCTCTCAAACTCAGATACCCAGATCCATTTTGTCACCAGCAAATCACTTAGAGAAACAGTTCTACTCATTTGCCAGAAGAACCCTTGAATTGTTCGACCCTCATAAATCAGTGACTGTATTTCAATCACAACATCCATCTCTCCCTGTCGATCTCTCTGATAAAATGGTGCCGCCATAACTTACTTTACTCTCTCTGAATTTCAGACAAGAAAAATTGAGAGATGATTCTCAAGTTTAGGGCCATGTAGGAACCAAAACTACTATCGACACCAGTCGATTGGATAAGGGCTATGCAACTATCATTTGACATGTCAGTTTCGTAGAACTTACTGTCTATTCGATCTCTTGCTCAACTGTCAGTGAACTGACAGTTCATTCTTCGCCTCCTTCTCGCGCTCCTTAGCCCGCTCCAATTATAGCTCGCATGTGAACTGGCCTTTGTGCTCCTTTTCGCTCCAAATAGCTAATTTCTTCTTCTTTTGCTCATAATGACTCCATTGCACCTAAACACTCAAAAGCAAACATAAGATACATAATTTACAAGAAAAGTAGCAAAGAAAGCATAAACAATAGATAAATAACAAGGTGTTTACAACACCTATCAACTACCAATATAAGTGGATGGAACCATCTTGAATACAGGAGTTGAGGAGCCTATTAACTAAAAGGACGAACAGAGCTCATGTGTTTGAAATAATATGATAGTTGTTACCATATCTCGGAATGTCACCATATCACCTTCTATTTTTATTTTTGCAATCTTTTTGTTTATCTAAGTGATTTGGTGGGTCACTAACATCGAATTGTTATTACTGCTAGGATGAAATAGAGTGATTGAGTTACTAAAAAAAAAAAAGAGACCAGACCAATTAAACCAACCGAAGTATATATGAAAAAAAAATGACACTTGGATATAGCAATATTTGTGTGTTCTCCCTGTCTCCGTCGCCTAAACAAACGTGGAATGCAGGATCCACGGGAACTATCATGTAATCTGCTGACAAGAAGCATGCGCTTGGATCCAAAAGTTCTAATCATGTTGTCGATTCAAAAAGAAAAAAAAATGAAAAAGAAAAAAGAAAAAAGAAAAAAGTTTATTATTGTTCAATTAATAAATCGACCGCTGGTTCCCTTGTATTTGCCAGTCGAGTTAATCTAGAATTAGGATTATCGACCACTGGTTCCCGTGTATATGCCGGCTGAGTTGATATTAGAATTCAGACCAGTATCTCAATCCATTAGGATTCATAGATTCATCTTGGCAGTGACCTTCAAACATATATGGGAAACACCAATCACTTGTCAACATTCGCAAACATCTACCTCTATATCCATCTTCTTAATCTATTCATTGTGATTGTGGTTAGTTATATTCCGAGTATTGTGGTTTGTTCGACTCTCTGAGTAGAGATTTGTTTACATATATATGTATTGAATTTGCATCAAGGTACCTCCTCCTGTAGTCATTTTAGATTCGTTCATAGATTCTTCATAGGTAGTTGGAATTTGGAGTAAATGGTTTTGTAGGTACACCTCTTGTAAACCTTCATGATACTAAAACTCGTCCATTAGGGACACCTAGGGGTTCAAAGGCTTGTTATACGTGCTAAGTATGACCGTAGCCTCGACGAGACGGAGTTGTATGTATGTTTTAAAATTATTTTGTTTGATTTGCTCGAGGACTAGCAAAGTCTAAGTGTGGGGGAATTTGATAGGCGTCTAAAACAACTTAATATTTATATATTATTTATGCTTTCTTTGCTTAGTTTTCTTGTAAATTATGTATCTTATGTTTGTTTTTTAGTGGTTAGGTACTTTGGAGTCATTTGGAACAAAAGAAGAAGAAACATGGCAAAAGTGTCATTTCATGTGCAACTGCTGTGGAGGCGAACTATTTCTCATTATTTGCTTTTATTTTCTTCATCTCTGTCTGAAAAGCATGTCCGCTTTAGTGATGCAAATTTATCTATCTGAAAAGCACGACTGCTTTAGTGATGAAGAGACATTGAAGAGAAGAAGTGAATCTGAGAAGTAAGAGAAGGCTGATGTTGGTGGAAGAATTCGAGGAAGAAGAAGGCGCTCATTTGGAGCAAGAAGGGCAAAAGCGTGATTCTACTAGCGAATGCTAACGGGAGTCAATCCAAGGATAGAGGGGACAACCAGCTGAGTTTTGCTCAGTAGCTGTTGGTGGCATGTATCATTTGTTGGGTGCCTGTAGTACATTCACTCATTACCTAGCCCTAAATTCAAGAGATATGTCTTTTCTATTATCATTGAACTCTACCTGAAATTCAGAGATGTGTATAAGGGAAGATGGCTGCGGCTTTGCTCTGAAATTGAGAGAAGAAAGGACACGGAAGAACGAGAAGATGATGTTGTCTGAGATCGAGAAGAAGCTGTTGTTGCTGAGAGAAATCAGATAGAAGATTTGAGATGATTCAGAGCATTGTGAAGAAGAGATGAGGGTTTCTGAAATTGGGTGATAAAATCAGTGGGAAGTTACAGAGATTCGAGAGTTGAAAGGGGTTTTCTGCATCTGTTAATATCGAGAACACAAGAGGAAGGAGAATTACAGCTGCTACTGTTGCTATTGTTGTTAATGAAGTTAGGTTTTCGAATCTGGGGTTGAGACTGAACTGAAATTGCTTGAATCTGTAGATGGGGGAGTCTGTATGATGATGAATCAGTGGTGATGTCTGAAACAAACAATCTCTACAGTTGGAAGTGGTCATTTGAATTAGTTACAGGTGGTGAATGCTTAAATGTATGTTTAGGACAAGGAATTACAGTTGAGAAGGAGGAGATGGATCTGTTGCTGCTGGGAATTGTGAATCTGAATAAAGAGTTTTGAAAAGTGCAAGGAAGGTACAGGCAATTGCAGGTTGTACTGGTGCAGCTGAACTGAAATGAATGCAACTGAGAAACTGGGAAGCTGATGATGCTGCTACCACTAAAGCTGAATGGTAGTGACTGGTGGATTGTTTTACAGGGAAAGGAGCTGGGTTCTACCAACGTAGTTCCTTTACGACTGCACCACAGAATCGTGATCGTGGTTGAAGAATTTTAACTCAATTTAGGAGCTGACATGTTGTAACTTATGTGGGTTGTTCTGTGCAAGGTTTGGCTGGAGATTTATGGCAAGGAATCAACAAGAAACAGGTGGTATGAATCCATGAGAAATGGTTGGTCTTAGATCGAGTGTTTGGCCTGAGATTGGGTTCAGATTGGGTGTAGCTTGGTTAAGCTTTTATGTGGAAGATTAGGTAAAGATGCTGGTGTTACTGCCATGGTTGGTGGGTCAATTCACAGTCAAGGGTTGCAGCTGCAGTTCAAGTGGTGGATTTCAGAATTGGTAGTACTGGAAATGCAGGGTTTGAGCAAGAAGCTGGTAATTGTGTTGGTGTTGTAGTTGCAGCTTAGCTAGAGGGTATTGCAGCTGTGGATTTCTGTAACTGGATGGAGCTGTGTGTTGCAGGCTAGACCAGGTTAACAACTTAAAGACTCCATTGGGATTGTGAAGCCAGACCGATACTACTTTCTCGTAGTTGTGTGATCTGATCTTGTTGATTCTATCGTGTTGAGTGCAATCATAACGATTGGCTTGAGATTAATATCTCCGATAGGCAAGATATAAAAGTAGTCACAAACATCTTCTTCTCATCGTTTGTGATTCCACAATATCTTCTTTCGCTGCGTCGATTAAGATTATTGTGAGGTGATTGATAATACTGGGTTGTTCTTCGGGAATATAAGTCCGCGTTATCAATTGGTTCCTGTTCACCTTGATTTATCAAAAGAATGAACAAAACTTGTAGGCATTTTTATGGGAGACAGATTTATCTATTATCGTAGACTTTTCTGTGTGATACAGATTTGTTTATTTAAGTCTTCGACATTGGGTCGTAGCAACTCTTAGTTGTGGGTGAGATCAGCTGTAGTTGCAGGAAATCCTACACTACACCCCTCACAATAATCCACACAACTAAGACATTTTAAGATGAATAACAATGATTTTATTGATTAATTATTTGAATGTTTTCAAGATAAGATAAGAAAGAGCTAAAGAAATTACAATCACCACACACTTTGTCTCTCCTAATGACTTGTCTAACACTCCGAAAAGATCCCTCCCACAACAGGCTTATTCAACTCTTTATATAGGGTAGTACACAATGGATGACAACTAAGCTGTCCTTTATTTTCGGGAATGACTTGCGAAATATCGCAAGTGTACAAGTATTCATTCTCGCACTCTCCTAAATTTCGCTAGGTCTTCACACCTTTCTCATGTTTTGGTCGTCGTCATTCATTGCGTCATTTATATTACTCTTTTGCGACGCCCTCGCAATGTTATTGTTTATTGATCCCGCGAAGTATTGATGTCGCGATATTCTGATCCTACATCTTGCCTCTTCTCATGTCTTCTCTGCGAAGAGGAGAATGTCATGAGAACTAGTATTTTGAAATGCCGCAACTGCTCATCTTTATCCATTACAATCCCGTACTTTTATATGGAATTTATTATACATGTTTTTTCTTCCACTCTTTTCTTGACACGTCTCTTTCAACCGTTTTTTCTTGACCACTCACGTCCCCTCTCGCATTAAATGCATTTGTCTTCTCGAGAATTCTTCTCTCTATAAATAGTTTTCTCACCCTCCTCTTCTTCTTTTTTACTTTTTCTCTGCAACTTTTCTTCAACTTTCTTCTTCCGCAATTTGCGTTTCTGCACTTCTGCTACTGTAAATCTTCCTTTTCTTCTTTCTCTTGATCTTTGATTCTCTAATCATTCCCATACTCTAAAAATGGCTCCATCTGGTCGTAAATATGAAACCCTTTTCGATGAAACTCAAAAGAAATTACAAGAGAAAGGTTTCACATTGTCTACTATTCCCAATCAAGAATCTTCATCTATTCTTTCTGCAAAATTGTTTACTGATCATCAGTGTGATGGTCAGAAAATCATAATCTCGCTAGGTCAAATCCTCGCAGGTCTTCCCATTCCCCTGTACGATCCCGAACTGCCCTTGTTCTATGAAATCCTTGCTCATGAGAAATTCTCACGAGCTATTTATCAATTAAGTGGTGATTGCATCCGCTTAATGCTTGAATTTGCCAATCGCGGCGCTGGTAAGGGATCTCTATATCCTGATAACGTTAAAGATCCTAACTTCGCAAGTTTAGAGATAGTCGATACAAAATACACCGTAGAAAACTTCTTTGAAAATTATGAAGTAATAAACATGAAAAATGATAAGTCTCGCTGGGGTGCCCGATTGAAAAGAAAAGAGAACGTTTCCGACGATAAGATACTCATGCTAGATATTGACTGGCATTCTGGCAAGAACAACGTTCCTCGATACTCTAAAGATGAGAGGTGGTCTGTCTTTCCACTATTTTTGAGCGGACCTTACATTTCTGGTTCCAATATACTCCCTGCGAATCTCGCAAATTATCAGCCCTGGGTATTTAATTGGCCCGAAAAGGCAAAAGAGGTATACTTCCTAATTTTTACTTATTTTACAATCTTCACTCCCTCTTATATCTAATCTTGCGATTTTTTTTTTTTAGATCATCAAATTAAAAAAGAGCTACAAAAGAAATCCAAGAGCGAGTACTCTGGCGATACTTCGTTCAATCATAGATGAAGTAAGAAATATTTTCCCTAATTATTTTTAACAATATTGTTGCCTCTGTTTCTTATCTTCATGCGTGTCCGAAGTTGGCGTTGAAGAAATTGACATTCCTGAAGCTGCGAAGGCTAAAGGCAAGAATAAAATCATTTTTCGCAAGGATAAATCTTCTGCTCCATCTTCCAAAAAACCGAAAATCCATTCCACTTCTCACTCTAATTCCCAAACCAGCGAGAACTCTGATGAAGATAATAATGAGGTTGATGCTTCTTTTGCGAAGGAGAATCATTCAGTCGAATCTGCTATGGCGCAATTGTCTAGTGTTTTCCGATTCTATGCAAGTTTTAGGAGATGATCGTTTTTCGCTACTTGCGAAGCTCTCGCAAATATTTGCGATGCCCCCCTGCTAGTGGATAATGACTCTTTTCGTGGAGTTTCTCGGACAATGACTCCCAGTTTCTTAAATGCACTTAGTGCCTTGGTATGTTCATATTTCTTTATTTCTTTGTAATTTCGATTATAAACCTTATCTTAACAATTTCTTTACTTTCCTTTATAGTCTGAGAGAGCTTCCTTTGTTGTTGCCTCAGACCTCGAGAAAAGACGCAACAATCTTGAAAAGAAAAATCTTCAACTTAAGGAGAAGAACAAAGAACTAGAAATTGAAGTTGCGACATCTCGCAAGAAGGATGAAAAAATTCAACAGTTGGAAGTTGAGTCTTCTACCCAGAAGGACAAAATATCTACTCTTCAAAATGCTAATAAGCAACTTTATGGTATAACACCCTTCTCTTTTCTTCATTTCTACTTTGTCATTTATTTCTCTTTGCTTGACTTATCATTTTCGCAGACATTTATAATCTTTCTGACGAAGCCATCCTTCTCCACGCATTCCCTGAACCTATGGATGATGATACTCTTCTCGCTCATCTCAATGAATCTTTAAGTAGTTCTTCAAACAAGAACTACTTCTCTCTCATTAAATGAACTTCAAACCAAATTTCATCTCTTAGAAATTGAACATAGATCTAGTTTAGGTTTAGCCAACCGATTTAAACGTTTATATCTTAGCTCCCAGGAAAATAATAATATTCTAAGGAAGAAAATTAGCAGCCTTATAGATGATAAGGATCGCATTGCTAATCAAGGTGCATAAGCATTAGCGAAGTTCCAAAAAACCCTTTTTGAAGTCCAAATTGAACGAGATGAATATCTTCGCCAAAATGCCATACTTAATGAGCGAGAAAATCAAATTCGTTCACTCCTTGTCATAAATAATGATGATGAATTCGCTTGGGCTGCGAAAGTTCTAGATAATGCCAGAAATAACTTAGGTGTTAATGTCAGTCTTCATGCTGATCATACTGCCTTGGTTAAAGATATGATTTCTGACATAGAAGGTTGTTAACTGTTCTTCTTTATTTTACCATTTCTTTTTATGAAACTGCTATTAAGTTCTCGACTCATTATCATTCATTCGCAGAAGCTGAGAAGAGATATCAAACAAGGATTGAAGAACTTGAATTTGAAAAAGAACAACTTGCAAAGGACCTTTCTTTTCGCAACGACAATTATTCCATATTGAAGAAGCAATTACAAGTTACTGTAGCGAATTTCAACAATAATGTTGTTCGTTTTCGCAATCAAACTATTAAGACAGGTTTGCGATGACCAAGATTCCTCATTCTTCATATCCTTGTCTTCTTGATGAAATTCTTGAAGATATACCTTCCTTTGATGTTTCTGATAGTGAAGCTAGCGAAGAGGAAGAATCTGATGACAAAGAAGAATGAACTGAGAGATAGCTCCATTTCCCTTTTTCTCTTCTTGTGATATATGTACATTTATCCTTTTAACCTTCCATCTTTGTAATTTTTCACTGTAAATCTATCACATGGAAATAAATAACAAATTTTTACTATAATCATTCCCATACTTGCCTCTGTTATTTATTTGCATATAAGAGATTGTATCGATAACCTTTAAGTAATATTACTTCTTAATTTTCAAGAATCTAGCTTGCTAACCTTTCACAAATATAACCATATTCGCAAGCTTATTTGCTTACTCGACTTCTTGTGTTATCTTATCTTTGTTTATGTTGAAATTCATCATTGCGACAAGATCGCAGGATGTCTTTACATTTTCATGTAATGACCCATTGTTCTTGCCTTAACATTGTTTTTGTGTGGTCTTATTTTGCCTTCCTAGTTAAAGGTCTTATTTTGCCACCCCTCATTTTGCGTCAATATGACAGGTCTAAATATTCTTACGAACATAAAGTCCCATGACATTGCCGTCTTTCGACAAAATCACAGGACGTCATTACACTTTCATGTAACGACCCATTGATCTTGTCTTATCATTTCTTTAGTATTTTTGCCTCTGCAGGATGTTTTTGTTGCGACAATATGACAGGCCTAAATGTTCTTGCGAACTTGAAGCCCCATGACATTGCCGTCTTGCGACGAAATCGTAGGACATCTTTACACTTGCGTATAAAGACCCATTGATCTCGTCTTACCCTCGCGTTAGTATTATTGCCTCTTCAGGATCATTGCACAAATATGACAAGCCTAAATTTTCTTGCGAAAATAAAGCCTCATGACATTTGCGTCTTTTGACACTTATCAGCTCCCTAATGGAGGGTGCCGCCCTTATCATCTCCCTGGTTGCCCCTTCAAGGAGGCGTACATCGGCCATACAAGACTAGCTCCTCCCATCCGGTCTTAACAACGACCAGTTGTTTTCGCAGCCTCTTATCCCTTATACCTATAGGGCTTATGGTTACGAGACTGCACCCTAAGTGGAGTTTTCTTCGGGCCGAGTGCAGCATGTGCCAAGACTTTCCAAGAATGGCCGAGACACTTCAAATGCCCCAGGCACTCATGGCTCAACCGTGTACCTCGGCACCTTGGTCATACACTGACTCCTTGGAAGAGACCCTCGGTCGCCCAAACAGGGTATAACCTTATATATATAGTTGGGAATCCAAGGTATCTCCCCCGGATAATCTTTCATGGGCCCCAAATCTTCATGACTCAGGTTCCAGGGGCGGTGTAACCTTTTCCCTGAGCCATGTTCAAGAGATACCCCCTTATATGATGCACTTTAGGTCTTACATTTGCCTCTTACGAAATATCATTCGCGAACTAGGGTGTACGCCATAAAGGTTCGTCCCATTCACTCACTCATTCATTTCTGTCAATTCTTGTAATCATTCATTGCTTTTTGATTACTTCTTCTCATCTTCTTTGCGAAATTATCACATAGTCTTGCTTCATTTTCTGAGATCTCGCTGTAATTATTTAACCAAACTTTCATCACATTCATATATCGCGATTTTTTCGCGCACTCCTTCTTCGATCATCATGACACATACATTTTTTTTTATTTTTTTTTACAAGACCCTGAAATCAATTATTTATTTCTTACACCTCTTACTCTTGTTGCTCTCTGTTTCCTCATTGATAGTTCCAAATACTTCCATCCCTTTTGCGAGACCATCGCAATTTTCAATTGTTTTCAAGCACTGATTTCGCAACATATCTTCATCTCTCACTTCTATTGTGTCCACCATCAGTCTTTCTCTTCTTTGTTCTTCTTTGATATTCCTTTTCCAATTTCTTGTTGAATGACCCTTTCCTCGCAAGACTCCACATCAACTTCATAGCATTTTTGCCCTTCCCCAATCTCCTTTTATAACTCCAACACCACCGGGATGTGGAAATTTGATGCACCGATGGTAAGTTGATGCCACACCCAAGATCTCATGTAACTGTGGTCGCCCAATTAATGCATTATAAGGGGATTCCACATCGATTATGCAAAACAAGATTTGAGTTGATAACCCATTCAATGGTATTCGCATGCGAGCTTCTCCTTTAGGTTTATTAGCGATCAGTTAAAACCATAGATCTTATACGTTGAAGGTATCAAATCTTCATCTTTGCCCCCATAGTCTTGTAGGTGTGATAAAAAAGGATGTTTCTGAGCTTCAGTATCAATTAAGATTCGATTTATTGCCCATGAATTTTCTCGCACCATCATTTTCATCATCAACAGGTTTTGGATTAATTTCTAATCTTACCACTAATGGATCTGTCATGCAACTCGCCACCTTGTGTACTTTTCGGTAAAAGAAATAATCTGCGCTTGCCATTCTTTCAAAGTGGCGATGATTTCGCGATGTTCATTACTTCTCTATTGTCAACATCTCTTGCGAAAACCCTACTGAGAATGCTATCATGAAAATCTTCAACTGTTCTGTATGAATGTACGATAGAGTTGCAGAACAAGTTTTTGGCCTTCGCTCCAACTTCTACTACAAATGTTTCTTTCCCTTTTTTTCATATTTACTCTGTGATTTTCTGGAGGTGTTGGTAATGGTTGAGCCTTCTCTTCACATTTTAAGAATTGGTTTAGCTTCCCTTGATCTATCATTCGAGGATGATTCTTTTTATATTCCTGCAATCATTCGTTTGGTGTCCATGAAAGTGGTGGTAGGAACAGAATTCATGACTTCCATCACCTGGAGGTGGTTCATTCCCCATGTTCCATGGTGCGGGTATGTTTTCCATCAGGATTATAGCCTCCCATATCTTCTCCACACTAGCGTTTAGTGGTGGCATTTTGATTTCTTCCCATACGACTCTATGACCCATTTGTCCTCTATGATATTCCGCCTCTGGCCTCCATAAGTCTCTTGCGAATTATGCCTTTGACCTCCATAGGTTTCTTGCGGTTGATCAAGCCTTTGAATTTTATTATTTCCGCCACGGTTGTAGAAATTTCTTTCTCTTTCAAATTCTTCCTGATCGCGACTTCCCATAGCTACCAACTTTTGCTTTGACCATCATCCGGTATCCTCACTCCTTGTTGACCTTGCGAGGTACTCGCCACAAGTGTTTATCAATTTGGGTAACAAACCGCATTCGCAGCTCTCCCGAACTTGTATTCGCAAAGGGTATGATTCCATCTCATTTTGTTTTTCCTCTAGAGCAATATACTCCTCCTGAAGCTCTCGCAACTCAGTCATTGTGATTGTATTTTTGACTCTAAAAATTTGAATATATAGCAGATTTGTCTCAAACATAGCATTAATGAATGATAAGATGAGATATCTCTCCTCCACTCGGCCAGCCATTTCGCTACACATTGTATTCCATCTTACAGTTAGATGTTTCAAACTTTCACCAACCCTTTGTTTTAACCCAAATACATCTTCAATACCTGGACGCGAGGAGTTATTACTTATATATGCCCCTAAAAATATAGCATGCAAGTGATTAAAAGATGTTATTGTATTCCTCGGTAGCCCTTCAAACCATTTCAAAGCTTCTCCTGTCAGACTTGATGCAAAATATTTGCACAATATAGCATCATTATTCTCCCATTGTAGCATACATCTCATATAAGCTTTGATATGTTGTATCGCACAAGTTGTTCCATCGAAAATCTTTGGTTAATGTCGGTAAATTGCACTTCGGTGGTATTCCTCTTAATTGTATCTCTTGTGTGAACGGAGTTTTCGCAGCTTCTTCTATTGCTTCATCTAACTGTCTCTTTCCTCCTCCCCTTTTATTGTTCATCATTCCTCTCATTTCTGCCAATTCTCTCAAAATTTGTTCATTTACATCAGAATTTGAATCCATTGGTCTTTTTAGTTCCGCTTCTCTTCGCCTGCGTTCATGTCTACTTTGAATTTCTTGTTCATCATTCTCTTCTCGTATTTCTCTGCGATCTTCCCCTTCATTTCTTTCGCGAATACGCACACCATTATATCTATCAATTTCTCTTCTTTGGTGCCTATCAGCTCTCCTTTGTGCTCTTTCATATTCTTCATTAATATTATCATTGTTGCGATTTTGTTCTCACCTTCTTTCTCGATTATCATGATTATTCTGGCGAATTGCCTCTTCTAACTCCTGTTCTTCCATTTCTGCTCTCAATCTTTCTCTCTCGCGAGCTAGACGTGCTTGTTCGGCATAGCGTCTTTCAATTTCATCTTCAATTTCTTTTTGCTTCCTCCGTGCTTCTCTCCCATGCAACATTCTTCTTCCTTCTTCTTGATTTTCTTCATCCATTGGTTGATTCTGCTCCTGACGTTGCCTATTTCCTTGGTTTCCACCATTCTGTTCATTTTGAAGAGTCTCGGGATGTGGGATATAACGATTTTCCATCATTTCTCTTCTCTCGCAATGTTCTATGCCTCGATTTTGCGCTTCTTCTCGGTTTTCTTCATCAGCATTTTCTGTAGGTAAAATTCTCCTTCTTTCCTCTCTAACTGATCTTGAGCTTGACCTTGTAGTGCTTCTCGACCTTCTGTTTTGTAATCTCATGTTTTCCATCCTAAGCTCATGATTCTGTCTTGTCAAGTTTGCACGTTCCTCTGCCTCTAATCGTCTCTCTTCATGTATTGTTTGCCTCAACGCCTCTAATGCTGCGATCTCTTCATTCCCATGAATTATTTTTCCATTTCCTTCTCGGTCTCTCCCCTCTTGTCCATTGTTTACCAATTGTTGTTCTTCTTCCCCTTCGTCAACAGAGTCTGATCTCCAAGTATGCACACTTAATCTATCATAATTCACAATTCTATCTACTACTGGTTGAATTGGTGATTGAATTTGATTTTATTCATCATTCCTTATGTTCCTTCTTGAGGATTCTCCCATTTCATTTCTCTCTTCTCCGGCAAGTCTCCTACTTCTCCTAACAGTTGTTGGTTGCTCAGATGCATTTCTCCTTCTAGCCATTTCTTAATTTTGGTAAACTGTTGAAAATTATATCAAATTTCTTCTCTACTACTCCAAATTCTTTCAAATCACGATGTCAATCCTTACTAAAACAGCTGTTTCTAGCGCCATTATGTAGTTGCAGGAAATCCTACACTCCACCCCTCACAATAATCCACACAACTAAGACATTTTAAGATGAATAACAATGATTTTATTGATTAATTCTTTGAATTTTTTCAAGATAAGATAAGAAAGAGCTAAAGAAATTACAATCACCACACACTTTGTCTCTCCTAATGACTTGTCTAACACTCCGAAAAAGATCCCTCCCACAACAGGCTTATTCAACTATTTATATAGGGTAGTACACAATGGATGACAGCTAAGCTGTCCTTTATTTTCGGGAATGACTTGCGAAATATCGCAAGTGTACAAGTATTCATTCTCGCAGCTCTCCTAAATTTCGCTAGGTCTTCACACCTTTCTCATGTTTTGGCTGTCGTCATTCATTGTGTCATTTATATTACTCTTTTGCGACGCCCTCGCAATGTTATTGTTTATTGATCCCGCGAAGTATTGATGTCGCGATATTCTGATCCTACATCAGCTAAGGGAATCAAGTGCGTAGTATCCTGCTGGGATCAGAGACGTAAGGAGCGCAACTGTGCCTTGGATCAGTATGAGATTGATTGGGGTTCAACTACAGTCCAGACCGAAGTTAGTTTGTAGTAGGCTAGTGTCTGTAGCGGCTTAATACAGTGTGTGTTCAATATGGACTAGGTCCCGGGGTTTTTCTGCATTTGCGGTTTCCTCGTTAACAAAATTCTGGTGTCTGTGTTATTTCTATTCCACATTATATTTTGTTATATACAGTAATTGAAATATCACAGGTTGTGCGTTTGAATCAATCAATTGGAAATCCGACCTTTGGTTATTGATTGGAAATTGATTAACCTAGAACATTGGTCTTTTGTACCGTTCAAGTGATTTCTCTTGTATTCAATTAGACTCGCAGATTTCTATTTGCTTGAGAAAGAATTGAATCAAGAAAGAGAGATATAACTCTTTGATATACTTTATTAAGATTGAGTCTAGTTGATTCTCTTGAAAGTATATTGGAGTTTGTCCATACATATTGCTAATCGAAATATTGGGTGAGGTTGTTGTACCCCCGCTTTTTCAATGGGTATCTGTAGTTGCAGGAAATCCCACAACACACCCCTTGTGATATTATGATAATATTTTCTAGATCTAAACTTATTTGATAATCAAAATAAAGATAAAAGTGCTAAAATTATAAATGGAGACACAAGATTTTTTACATGGTTCGATCAATGTGATCTACATCCATGGTTCTTCACTATGATTTTTGGAATTACATTAGTATTACATTTAGAATCTCCATTAATGGATATTTTGTAGAGCTCTAGATCTAGTTTTTTGGGGAAGAAGATGATAAAGAAAATAAATTTTTTCCCTCTCTAAAAATATCTCTCTCTGAAATAATATCTCTCTCTCTCTCTTACCAAAATTATCCTCCCCTTTCTCTCTCCTGCTCTCCTCTTTATATAGTATTTACATAGTGGATGACAGCTCACATACAGCTCATAAACTCGCAAGCTGTTGTCACCTTCTCGCAGGTTCACTCTATAATTTCGCAAGTTACTCACACTTTCCTCATATTTAAGCTAATGTCATTTGTTGCGTCGTTTCTAATATTTCTTCTGCGACATTATTATGTTGCGTCGTTAATAATTCGCAAGTGAAGGTTGCTGCGATATTCTGCTCCTACAGTATCAGAGCAGGAAAACACGTTTAGACCTTACAAGTCTGTGTTTGTAGCGATCTGACTCTATGGATAGAGGTGTTATCTCTATCAACGTACCACCAGTATTCGATGGCAATAATGACTTATGGTGAAAATTGATAGTTGAGCTTTTCTTCAAGCACGTGATTTTCAATCATGGGTATATGTTGTTAATGGCTATGATGCTCCCGTTGTGGCAGTTGGAAATGTAAACGTTCCCAAGAATATTGGTGAATACAGCCCTGCCGAGATACTTGCTGCAAAGCAAAATTCTGACGGTTTGAATGCCATCATACATGCCATTACCCAGAATCTTCAGCACCATGTGTCAAATTGCACTAAGTCTAAAAAAGCAGGGGATATATTAGAAACCATATTCGAAGGTAATACCAGGGTTAAACATAGTTTTTCTGAACCTTTTTATTGATTGACTGAGCTTTCTTTTGAGACTTTCGTTTTCTCTGTCTAAGAGATTTCTTAAGATGTTGTATAAACAGTGCCAGAGTCGAATTAAAACAATTCTCATTTCTTTTTTCAGTCAATTTAGAACGTCGAGACTTATAATCAGATGCAACAACAAGGTTGTTAACTAGATGATGTTTCTCTCTTTTTTCAAGATCAAAAATTTTCAACTTTCCAGCTATAGAATTTCTGGATAGTGTATCAAGGTTATTTCCCTCAACGATGGCATGCTTCTTAGAATCGTATCTAGATGGCAGCGATCTGAGAATTTTCATCATAATGTCCTTTTCAGGAATTATCTTACCTAATGCAAAGGACGCATTAACAATTTTAGACACTTTGTGATTAAACTCATCAAATGAATCTTCATTTGCCATACGAAGGTTTTCCCAATCGAAATTAAGGTTTTGAGGCATGGCTTCCTTTCTAGTTTCAAGTGCTATAGAAGTGTTCACAATACTTCTAATTGTCCTGATACGGAGACAAGCGAGATAACTAAAGAATGGATGGCTACTCTTGACTATCGTCCTGAGGATGATGTTTATGATTGTTCTCTTAATCTATTTACTGATAATCACGTCTGTCCTCCTAACAGTTCTGATTATTCCAAGATAAATAATCTTACTTCCTCGGGAATATTTCAACTTGAAAAGGAAGTCTTAATTAAAAGGATTGAAAATCTGGAATGCCAACTGTATAATTTGAAATTGGAGATGATCAATCGTGATTCTTACAAGACATATCGAACCTCTTCAACTATGAATTGTCAGCAAATTTCTCCTGATTCTATATCATTCGTAAGTCACCTTGACGACAAGAATCATATAGAAAATCACAAGGATTTATCTAATCTCGTGATTTCCTCATATGATTATCAGGATCATCCTAAAACCCGTGGCACTATGAAACATGAAAAGTTCTCCCCTGTCAAACGTCGTTTGCAGAAGAAGAAAAAGAAATCTCATACAAAACCCTCGTCTTTTGTAAAAAAGATTTCCAATAGAATGCATAGTTTACGAAAATCAACAATCAAGGTATTCAAATCTGTGCTAAAAGAAAAAAAGAATGAAGTACATAACTCTTCTTTCTTAAAAACAAGACAGAAACAAGGTATAACAAATACTTCGTCACCTTAAAAGAAGTTACCCAGTCCTGGAAAGGATTGGAACAACTACAGTTTGTAATACTGTATTGATGATTCTTGTCTATTCCTCTTAGACAAAAATCATAATCTTCAAGAGGGTTGTGATGAATTATTGTTGTTTTTTTAAGCCTTGAACTTTTTACGTTTTCAAACGTTTTTCTTCTTAAGACCTTTTCTGAGAATAATCTTTTCTGTTAGGGTTTTGGTCAAAGGTCTTTTTGGGTATTTATCTCCTTTCCTCAGTTTCTTTTAAAATGAAGTTTTTCTCCTTTGCATAAACATTTCATCTATCTCTTTCATCATGTCCTCTTCAAGTCTTTCAAGCAAAGAAAGTGATGTTTGGACTGTTCTATTTCCATCTAAGAAGATATGGTTTGATTCTTCTGATAATATAATGAGCCTTGATAATCACGACTCTTCTCTGGACGAGAACATCTCCATCTCTCATTTTGATAAGCTCTCTTTAACCATGGATCTCGTCTTGGAACAAGTTCGTGCCCTAAAAAGTGAACTTGAAATCTCTTCCAAGAGAATTGAAGAAAAGATGGATAATCTGGAATCTAGAATTGATCTGATCGAAGATGAGCTTGATGAATACAGAGAATATGAGATGAGTATTCAAAGTAAGTGAAATGCTTTATAGGAGTTTATTTGCCTAGTAAATCTTCTATTTTCTTGTTTTGTTTAGAAGAATAACTAGAGTTTGGAATAGCCATTATTGTGATTACACATTGCTATGTCCAACGTTTTCATCTTCATGTTTTTAGGTTTATTGGTTTAAATTCTAAAACTGTTTGGAAGATGATTTTTGCAGTATTAATCTTTAAGGTTTTATATATTGCAATTTTTTATGGGATATGTGTGTTTACGTCCGTGAACTGTGATTGTCCCATACCTTGTCGAAAGTTAAGTCATTTGTATGTCGATATGCATGTGTTGATAAAAGAAGGAATGAACTTTTGACAATACAAAAGTTAAGCCTATTATGTCAATTATTGATGGAAGATGGGTTAGAATCTTTTGTTTATAAGGATTATGTCTATTGTATGTCATTGTGCAAATGGTGATGGAAAATAGAATGAATCCTTGTTTATTCCACAATATTTGGTCGGCCTCCGGTCTGCAATTTTTGTGCATATATTGTGTTGTTCCATAAGGTGTCTTATGTTGAGCACAATCGACTGAGTTATTCATTCGCTTATGATTAGCTTAGTTATTGCTCCGTGAGGTACTTTATGTCGAGCATGATCAACTAAATTAATCATCCTCGTTTGGTTATTTAGTTGTTGCTCCGTAAGTTCTCTTATGTCGAGCATGACCAATTAAATTGATTGCTTTTTGTGGTAATTTTGGTTGTGTATTCCGATTATATTAATTATGGGTTCTCTTGTGATTAATCTAGTTGAGTATTTTTGAGGCTCCATAAGTTCACTTATGTTGAACATTTCCGATTAAATTAATCATGGGTTCCCTTATGGTTAATTTAATTGAGTATTTTGGATTCAAATTCATACTTGTATGTGATTTGTTATGTCCAAAGAAATCCTTCTTTTCTTTTGAAATTAAGGTCGCTCTTGTTGTTCTTTCGGGAATGACATATTATGGGGGAGAGTTCTTAATTGAACTTGTGCTTAATTGCCAAATCTTTGTGGGGAGTGCGGCTGTGGAATATTATAGGGGTTATCTTGTATCTTTATCAACTCCTTGATGAATGCATTTAGCTTCGGCTATATGATTGCATCTAAATAAGATGATATATGCTTTCTTTTGGTCATGAAATGTCTCTTTGGGAAATTTAATTAGGATCCCGTTTTCGTACCTTTGCCAATTTTATTGACAAAAAGGGGGAGAATTAATATATAGTTCACACTACAAATACATATGATTTTCGGATCATTATGTAAGGAGGAGTGGTTTCCATGTGAGATGGAGTATTGACTAAGGGGGAGTGATACATATCACCATAGTATTGTTGTCGAAGTTGTGATACAATTGAACTTTGATGCTATATAATGATACTATGACACTGTATAACAATGATTGAGAACTCTTGTTTTCTCGTTGTTATAGCTACGGATTTTCAACAACGATGATGCTGAACTTACAACCTTTGGGATCATTGGAGTACTTGGAAGTGACGAAGATTTTGAGTAATGTTGAAGATTAGGCATTTTTCATTTATTTTTGTATTCCATATGTATTGATAGTTTTGTCACTAAAATTGACAAAGGAGAGATTGTTAGAGCATTGCTCGGTCGAACTAGCATGCATTGCTATCTCAAGCATGTTTGTCAGTGTTAGTAATAAAAACTATAAGTCTTGATTTCTAGTCTACTATAGCTAAGTCTTGATTTCTAGTCTACTACAGAAAGTGTAGTTGATCTCAAGAACTCCATGGCAATCATCATACAAGACGAAGAACTACTCAAGGAACTGGTGGAACTTCATCGACTAAAAGGTATGTGGAGACTTGAACTTATCTATCACTCAAAAGTGTATCTACTCTATCTACTATCTTTGAGACAAAAGT
Organism: Papaver armeniacum; assembly: GCA_023531295.1. Classification (NCBI taxonomy): domain Eukaryota; kingdom Viridiplantae; phylum Streptophyta; class Magnoliopsida; order Ranunculales; family Papaveraceae; genus Papaver; species Papaver armeniacum. The sequence continues at coordinate 61,875 of JAJJWW010011074.1, forward strand.
CGTTTTGTTATATAGACTTTGATTATACACATTTGCTATTTCGAGCCGAGTTTATCTCGCCTATCTATTTCTCGAAATATGTGTTGGTAAGCTTTTGCTTGCCAAGTTCATCTTTACCTGGTGACGAAAGTCATGATATGTTTCAATCACTTTGAAAATTGCTTACTTTGATGAAAAATAGTTTGTAAATAACAACTATATAATAACGTCCTATAAGAATGTTTCAATGATTGAAATTGAGAGTTTAGATTATATAACCAATGTTAGATATAAGCATTGTGTGGTAACACATATATGTATAAGTCTTTTTTCCTTGAACTGAAGTTTGCGAACTTTGTTGATCAAGAGAACCGGAACAAGAGCTGTGAACTCAGTCCGCGAACTGGCGGAAGTTCTCGACCCGAGAAAATCTGCTGGAGTGTGAGAACTCCTTCCGGGAACTTAAGTCCGCGAACTAAGTCTGCGAACTTAAGTTGGTTATATCTAAAGACGATTGTTTGTGAACTTATATTTATATTAACTAAGGAATGCAAAATGCAAACCGTGGCTATAAAGTTCATGAACCGATTCGAGTGAATCAAATCGTTTTTGCTTCGATTGTGTCTTGTGTAGTTACATAAGATTTCCTTGCAATTGAACAACTCTCTAACTAGTTCATTTGAGTCATTTGAACTAGTTATGGTGAAGAAGAATATGGTTGATATGAAAGTGCTCATATGGCTAACCATTTGGTTAACTATTGTTGAACCAACAAATGTACATGTTTGGGTACGGTTACACAAACCTAAAATCATGCATTTCATTTGTGTGTAACAAGCTAAGTTTTCGATCTAATGGTTGAAAGATATTAGCTTGAATCTAATCAGGTTTTCATCTAACGATGAATATTGAATGCTTTGTTACTAATCTAACATTGATTGCAAACCCTGATTTGAAAGAATATATAAGGGAGAACTCTAGCAACTGGGAAACATAATCCCCACACCTCATGTGTGATACTAGTTGTAATAGGTAGAGTCGATTCTCCTTTAACCTTAGATTTCTTCTTGAAAACCAGGTTAACAAAGACTTCATTGGGATTGTGAAGCCAGACCGATACTACTTTCTCGTAGTTGTGTGATCTGATCTTGCTGATTCTATCGTGTTGAGTACAATCGTAAAGATTGGCTTGAGGTTAATATCTCCGATAGGCAAGATATAAAAGTAGTCACAAACATCTTCGTCTCATCGTTTGTGATTTTACAATATCTTCTTTCGCCGCGTCGATTAAGATTATTGCGAGGTGATTGATAATACTAGGCTGTTCTTCAGGAATATAAGTACGGGTTATCAATTGGTTCATGTTCACCTTGATTTATCAAAAGACGAAAAAAAACTTGAAGGTATTTCTGTGGGAGATAGATTTATCTATTATCGTTGACTTTTATGTGTGATACATATTTGTTTATTTAAGTCTTCGACTTTGGGTCGTAGAAACTCTTAGTTGTGGGTGAGATCAGCTAAGGGAATCAAGTGCGTAGTATCCTGCTGGGATCAGAGATGTAAGGAGCGCAACTGTGCCTTGGATCAGTGTGAGATTGATTGGGGTTCAACTACAGTCCAGACCGAAGTTAGTTTGTAGTAGGCTAGTGTCTGTAGCGGCTTAATACAGTGTGTGTTCAATCCGGACTAGGTTCCGGGGTTTTTCTGCATTTGCGGTTTCCTCGTTAACAAAATTCTGGTGTCTGTGTTATTTCTATTCCGCATTATATTTTGTTATATAATTAAAATATCACAGGTTGTGCGTTTGAATCAATCAATTGGAAATCCGAGCTTTGGTTGTTGATTGGAAATTGATTGATCCTTGAACATTGGTCTTTGGTACCATTCAAGTGATTACTCTTGTATTCAATTAGACTCGCATATTTCTATTTTCTTGAGAAAGAATTGAATCAAGAAAGAGAGATATAACTCTTTGATATACTTTATTAAGATTGAGTCTAGTTGATTCTCTTGAAAGTATATTGGAGTTTGTCCATACAAATTTCTAATCGAAATATTGGGTGAGGTTGTTGTACCCCCGCTTTTTCAATTGGTATCTGAGCAGGAAAACACGTTTAGACCTTACAAGTCTGTGTTTGTAGCGATCTGACTCTATGGACAGAGGTGCTATCTCTATTAACGTACCACCAGTCTTCGATGGATCTAATTACTTATGGAGGGAAATAGTTATGCGAGCTTTTCTTCAAGCACGTGATATTCAATCATGGGTATATGTTGTTAATGGCTATGATGCTCCCGTTGTGGCAGTTGGAAATGTAAACGTTCCCAAGAATATTGTTGAATACAGCTGCCGAGATACTTGCTGCAAAGCAAAATTCCGACGGTTTGAATGCCATCATATATGCCATTACCCCGAATCTTCAGCACCATGTGTCAAATTGCACTAAGTCTAAAGAAGCGTGGGATATATTAGAAACCGTATTCGAATGTAATACCAGGGAAAAGGAAGCCAGGCTTCGAAACCTTAATTCCGATTGGGAAAACCTTTGTATGGTAGATGAAGATTCATTTGATGAGTTTAATCACAAAGTGTCTGAAATTGTTAATGCGTCCTTTGTATTGGGTAAGACTATTCCTGAAAAGGACATTGTGATGAAAATTCTCAGATCGCTGCCATCTAGATACGATTCTAAGAAGCATGCCATCGTTGAGGGAAATAACCTTGATACACTATCCAGAAATTCTCTAGCTGAAAAGTTAAAAATTTTCGATCTTGAACTTGAACAAAGAGAGAAACGTCATCTGGTTAACAACCTTGTTTATGTATCTGATCGTAAATCTCGATGATCTAAATTGACTGACAAAAGAAATTAGAATTGTTTTAATTCGACTCTGGTATTGTTAATACAACATCTTAAGAAATCTCTTAGACAGAGAAAAAGAAAGTCTCAACAGAAAGCTCAGTCAATCAATAAAAAGGTTCAGAAAAACTATGTTAACAATTCTAGTTTCAAGTGCTATAGAAGTGTTCACAATACTTCTAATTGTCCTAATACGGAGACAAGCGAGATAACTAAAGCATGGATGGATACTCTTGACTACTGTCCTGAGGATGATGTCTATGATGGTTCTCTTAATCTATTTGCTGATAATCACGTCTGTCCTCCTAACAGTTCTGATTATTCCATGATAAATAATCTTACTTCCTCAGGAATACTTCAACTTGAAAAGGAAGTCTTAATTAAAAGGATTGAAAATCTGGAATGCCAACTGTATAATTTGAAATTGGAGATGATCAATCGTGATTCTTACAAGACATATCGAACCTCTTCGACTATGAATTTTCAGCAAATTTCTCCTGATTCTATATCATTCGTAAGTCACCTTGACGACAATAATCATATAGAAAATCACAAGGATTTATCTAATCTCGTGATTTCCTCAAATGATCATCAGGATCATCCTAAAACGTGTGGCACTATGAAACAGGAAAAGTTCTCCTCTATCAAACGTCGTTTGCAGAAGAAGAAAAAGAAATCTCATACAAAACCCTCGTCTTTTGTAAAAGAGATTTCCAATAGAATGCATAGTTTACAAAAATCAACAATCAAGGTATTCAAATCTGTGCTAAAAGAAAGAAAGAATGAAGTACATAACTCTTCTTTCTTAAAAACAAGACAGAAACAAGGTATAACAAATACTTAGTCCCCTTAAAAGAAGTTACCCAATCCTGGAAAAGATAGGAACAACTACAGTTTATAACACTGTATTGATGATTCTTGTCTATACCTATTAGACAAAAATCATAATCTTCAAGAGGGTTGTGATGAATTATTGTTGTTGTTTTAAGCCTTGAACTGTTTACGTTTTCAAACGTTTTTCTTCTTAAGACCTTTTCTGAGAATAATCTTTTCTATTAGGGTTTTAGTCAAAGGTCTTTTTGGGTATTTTTCTCCTTTCCTCAGTTTCTTTTAAAATGAAGTTTTTCTCCTTTGCATAAACATTTCATCTATCTCTTACATCATGTTCTCTTCAAGTCTTTCAAGCAAAGAAAGTGATGTTTGGACTGTCCTCTTTCCATCTAAGAAGATACGGTTTGATTCTTATGATAATGTAATGAGCCCTGATAATCACGACTCTTCTCTGGACGGGAACATCTCTGTCTCTCATTTTGATAAGCTCTCTTTAACCATGAATCTCGTCTTGGAACAAGTTCGTGCCCTAAAAAGTGAACTTGAAATCTCTTCCAAGAGACTTGAAGAAAAGATGGATAATCTGGAATCTAGAATTGATCTGATCGAAGATGAGCTTGATGAATACAGAGAATATGAGATGAGTATTCAAAGCAAGTGAAATGCTTTATAGGAGTTTATTTTCCTAGTAAATCTTCTATTTTCTTATTTTGTTTAGAAGAATAACTAGAGTTTGAAATAGCCATTATTGTTGTTACACATAGCTATGTCCAACGTTTTCATCTTCATATTTTCAGGTTTATTGGTTTAAATTCTAAAACTGTTTAGAAGATGATTTTTGCAGTATTAATCTTTATGGTTTTATATATTGCAATTTGTTATGGGATATGTCTGTTTACGTCTGTGAACTATGATTGTCCCATACCTTGTCGAAAGTTAAGTCCTTTGTATATCGATATGCATGTGCTGATAAAAGAAGGAATGAACTTTTGACAATACAAAAGTTAAGCCTATTATGTCAATTATTGATGGAAGATAGGTTAAAATCTTTTGTTTACAAGGATTATGTCTATTGTATGTCATTGTGCAAATAGTGATGGAAAATAGAATGAATCCTTGTTTATTCCACAGTATTTGGTCGACCTCCGGTCCACAATTTTTGTGCATATACTGTGTTGTTCCATAAGGTGTCTTATGTTGAGCACAATCGACTGAGTTATTCATTCGCTTATGATTAGCTTAGTTGTTGCTCCGTGAGGTACTTTATGTCGAGCATGATCAACTAAATTAATCATCCTCGTTTTGTTATTTAGTTGTTGCTCTGTAAGTTCTCTTATGTCGAGCATGACCAATTAAATTGATTGATTTTTGTGGTTAATGCGGTTGTGTATTCCGATTAGATTAATTATGGGTTCTCTTGTGATTAATCTAATTGAGTATTTTTGAGACTCCATAAGTTCACATATGTTGAGCATTTCCGATTAAATTAATCATGGGTTCCCTTATGGTTAATTAATTGAGTATTTTGGATTCAAATTCATACTTGTATGTGATTTGTTATGTCCAAAGAAATCCTTATTTTCTTTTGATTTTAAGGTCGCTCTTGTTGTTCTTTCGGGAATGACATATTATGGGGGAGAGTTCTTAATTGAACTTGTGCTTAATTGCCAAATCTTTGTGGGGAGTGCGGCTATGGAATATTATAGGGGTTATCTTGTATCTTTATAAACTCCTTGATGAATGCATTTAGCTTTGGCTATATGATTGCATCTAAATAAGATGATATATGCTTTCTTTTGGTCATGAAATTTCTCTTTTGGAAATTTCATTAGGATCCCGTTTTCGTACCTTTGCCAATTTTATTGACAAAAAGGGGGAGAATTAATATGTAGTTCACACTATAAATACATATGGTTTTCGGATCATTATGTAAGGGGGAGTGGTTTCCATGTGAGATGGAGTATTGACTAAGGGGGAGTGATATATATCACCATAGTATTGTTGTCGAAGTTGTGATACAATTGAACTTTGATGCTATATAATGATACTATGACACTGTATAAAAATGATTGAGAACTCTTGTTTTCTCGTTGTTACAGCTACGGATTTTCAACAACGATGATGCTGAACTTACAACCTTTGGGATCATTAGAGTACTTGGAAGTGAAGAAGATTTCGAGTAATGTTGAAGTTTAGGCATGTGGAATAGGAGCTACAAAAGTTAATTCATTTATTTTTGTATTCCAAATGTATTGATAGTTTTGTCACGAAAATTGACAAAGGGGGAGATTATTAGAGCATTGCTCGGTCGAACTCGCATGCGTTGCTATCTCAAGCATGTTTGTCAATGTTAGTGATCAAAACTATAAGTCTTGATTTCTAGTCTACTATAGCTAAGTCTCGGACTAGGATAGAAAGTGTAGTTGAGCTCAAGAACTCCATGGAAATCATCATACAAGACGAAGAACTACTCAAAGAACTGGTGGAACTTCATCGACTAAAAGGTATGTGGAGACTTGAACTTATCTATCACTCAAAAGTCTATCTACTCTATCTCCTATCTTTGAGACAAAAGTCGTTTTGCTATATAGACTTTGATTATACACATTCGCTATTTCGAGCCGAGTTTATCTCGCATATCTATTTATCGAAATATGTGTTGGTAAGATTTTTCTTTGGCCAAGTTCATCTTTACCTAGTGACGAAAGTCATGATATGTTTCAATCACTTTGAAAATTGCTTTCTTTGACGAAAAATAGTTTGTGAATAACAACTATATAATAACGTCCTCTAAGAATGTTTCAACGATTGAAATTGAGAGTTTAGATTATATAATCAATGTTGGATATAAGCATTGTGTGGTAACACATATATGTATAAGTCCTTTTTCCTTGAACCGAAGTTTGCGAACTTTGTTGATCAGGAGAACCGGAACAAGAGCCGTGAACTCTGTCCGCGAACTGGCGGAAGTTCTCGACCCGAGAAAATCTGCTGGAGTTTGAGAACTCCTTCCGGGAACTTAAGTACGCGAACTAAGTCTGCGAACTTAAGTTGGTTATATCTAAAAATGATTTTTTGTGAACTTATATTTATATTAACTAAGGAATGCAAAATGCAAACCGTGGCTATAAAGTTCACGAACTGATTCGAGTGAATCAAATTGTTTTGCTTCCATTGTGTCTTGTGTAGTTACATAAGATTTCCTTGCAATTGAACAACTATCTAACTAGTTCATTTGAGTCATTTGAACTAGTTATGGTAAAGAAGAATATGGTTGATATGAAAGTGCTCATATGGCTAACCATTTGGTTAACTATTGTTGAACCAACAAATGTACATGTTTGGGTACGATTACACAAACCTAAAATCGTGCATTTCATTTGTGTGTAACAAGCTAAGTTTTCGATCCAACGGTTGAAAGATATTAGCTTGAATCTAATCAGGTTTTCATCTAATGGTGAATATTGAATGCTTTGTTACTAAGCTAACATTGATTGCAAACCCTGATTTGAAAGACTATATAAGGGAGAACTCTAGCAACTGGGAAACCTAATCCCCACACCTCTTGTGTGATACTAGTTGTATTAGCTAGAGTCGATTCTCCTTTAGCCTTAGGTTTCTTCTTGAAAACCAGGTTAACGACTTAAAGACTTCATTGGGATTGTGAAGCCAGACCGATACTACTTTCTCGTAGTTGTGTGATCTGATCTTGCTGATTCTATCGTGTTGAGTACAATCGTAACGATTGGCTTGAGATTAATATCCCCGATAGGAAAGATATAAAAGTAGTCACAAACGTCTTCGTCTCATCGTTTGTGATTCCACAATATCTTCTTTCGTCGCGTCGATTAAGATTATTGTGAGGTGATTGATAATACTAGGCTGTTCTTCGGGAATATAAGTACGGGTTATCAATTGGTTCATGTTCACCTTGATTTATCAAAAGACGGAACAAAACTTATAGGTATTTATGTGGGAGACAGATTTATCTATTATCGTAGACTTTTCTGTGTGATACATATTTGTTTATTTAAGTCTTCGACTTTGGGTCGTAGCAACTCTTAGTTGTGGGTGAGATCATCTAAGGGAATCAAGTGCGTAGTATCCTGCTGGGATCAGAGACGTAAGGAGCGCAACTGTACCTTGGATCAGTGTGAGATTGATTGGGGTTCAACTACAGTCCGGACCGAAGTTAGTTTGTAGTAGGCTAGTGTCTGTAGCGGCTTAATACAGTGTGTGTTCAATCTGGACTAGGTCCCGGGGATTTTCTGCATTTGCGGTTTCCTCGTTAACAAAATTCTGGTGTCTGTGTTATTTCTATTCCGCATTATATTTTTTTATATAATTGAAATATTACAGGTTGTGCGTTTGAATCAATCAATTGGAAATCCGACCTTTGGTTGTTGATTGGAAATTGATTGATCCTTGAACATTGGTCTTTGGTACCGTTCAAGTGATTTCTTTTGTATTCAATTAGACTCGCAGATTCTATTTGCTTGAGAAAGAATTGAATCAAGAAATAGAGATATAACTCTTTTATATACTTTATTAAGATTGAGTCTAGTTGATTCTCTTGAAAGTATATTGGAGTTTTTCCATACAGATTGCTAATAAAAATATTGGGTGAGGTTGTTGTACCCCCGCTTTTTCACGAGCCGTATCTGGTGGCAGAATTTATCTTGGGAGGCTACTGCATGCTCATCAATACCGACAAACTAGAATCCGTAGTGATGCACGCCATGTGACTCAAACCTTTCAGTACCTAAAATATCTTGTCACCCCTTCCCCAGAGTTTCCTTTAGCATTTCCCTTTTCATACAATATTTGTAATCATTTCAAAACAAAACCTCAAATAAACTCAAAACCCTCAAAAAACAGTTACCTACTAGCTCAAAACCAGAAAATCAAACTACATAGGAAGTATCTCTTATCTTCCAGAACAATACCCAAGAGGGGAATATTCAAAGGAAAAAGGAAGGACAAAATATCCAAAGGAAATTTTCCAGCAGCAGTACATCCCTCCTAGAGAAGACGTCTTTCATGCCTTGAAGAGCAGCCTGCTTCAAATTCAAACCCTGAGACAGTCTCGACTACTGCCTATGTTGAATCCATGGAAGGAACTTGATTCTCTTCAGTCTACAAATTTCGGATTTTCGAAACCCATTCACAAAACCAGAAAGCAACACGCAACTACTTCTTCAGAAATGGCGTCCACGCTCCTACATGCCTAGTCGGTGCGCCGCGCGCCACAAATCTTCAAGAAGCATGTAATATACGAAAAGAAAATTAAACATAATGCTCTTCCGCAACCCTACCTAAGAGTGATGCGTCAAAAGTTTCAAGGTATTGCGAGACTCTTTTTTCTAAAGATTTGGATTTCTTAGCCGGGGGATTTCATTTATTCATCCAACTAGAAACATGAAATCATTAAAGCAACATGAACGAAAGATTATTATTCGATAAAACCCTGGCTCCGGCCACATAAGAAAAAAACCACTAAATATCAAAAAGTATCTGCAAGCTACGAAAAGATGCTTATATGCGAAAAGAAATAACAAAGTGGGAAATCTAGTTATCAACATCGACGCCAGGGTTAATGGCGCCTTCAATGGAGTCCTTTTCAGAAGCCGCTTCAACGTCCTCACCAGAAGCCGCTTCAACATCCTTTCCAGGAGCTGTTTCAACATCTTTTTCATAAGCCGCTCCTACATCCTCTCCAGAGGCTGCCTCAACCTACCTTTCGGAAGCTGCTTCAACCTCTTCCGCGGAAGTCGCTTCAATATCTTCTTCAGAGGCTGCTTGATCGCTGTCGTATGCGTCAAAAATAATTTCACTTTACTAAAGTATATGATAAGAAAGAGTTTGTTTCCACAGAGAGGCAATTGTAGTTATTATGTAATCAATTTCTTAAAGTAACCAATTGGGGGGATTTCTGATTTTTATGTGAGCAATAAAAGTAAATCAAAAGCAAAGTAAATTGTAGAAAGTAATCAATAGAGACAGATATTGGTCAAGGAGTTCATCTTCAATCTTAGACATGTGCTTGCGTATATGATTAGAATTACAATTTAATATCTTTTATTATCAAAAGCCTAGAGAATCAAGAGAGCAAGATAATCTATTAATTTCCTAAGTTCATCAAAACACACATTAGAGCTGCGTATGTGAATTCTACCTAAAGAATAACCTAACGCCTTGCGCTAATTAAGTTCAATTCCTAGGAGCATTAAGTTTCAGAAATAGGCTAATCAATGCAATTGTCATACATTGCGCATAACAATTCGGACAATGGTCAAACTCTACATATGATTACGAGAGTGTATCACTACAAACCGTAAACATATCATGCTACTTGTATTCAGGGTTATCGCTCGATGAAAAACCCTAAAATAGTTATGGACAAGGATGGAAGTTCAATTAATTGGCCACTTAACTAACCAAACATCTTAGTCCTATCACAATACATCAATCATGTGATTATTAAAAACAGTAGAGATGTGAACGATAATCAAGAGAGAAAACTAATACATAAATCAAGCACAAGTTTTAGAAATAGGACTACATCCTTAACCAATAATATAGAATTTAGCTACTCATAGCTATGGAGTTCATCACAAGAATATCAATTGAATAAAGAAGAAGATGAACAAAAGCAAACCCTAGTAGCGTAAACAAAAGCGGCTCTCTCCAAAAACTCCAAGAATAAAACGTGTTTCAAAAAGTTGTAGGACTTCTCTTTTATAGCTCCTGTTGTTCCAAAATTAGGTCTAGTCTTCAAAGTCCATTAGATGAAAATCCACCAAGCCCATATGTGAGAAAAACCCATGTAGAAAATATGCCCCAAAAACTGTCATCGGAAAACTAGTATTATGGCCGGAAATTGGCCGGAGGAGTGACCGGAAAACGGCTCAGGTGACCGGCAAAGTCCACCCGGTCACCAGTCAACTGGGTCCAGTTGGTCAAGTCAGACCAAGTCGAATCGGGTCAAGCACCGAGTCATACCGAGTCAACTGGGCTAAAATGAGTCAGGACCGAGTTAGACATGAGTCAGATAGTCAGGTGAACTGACTAGGCTAACTAGTCTGAGTGAGGTCTAGGTTAAGGTTATTGCTCTGATTGTGCTTCATCTTCAATGCTGCACTTCCTCCTCTGCAAGTTCATATCACTTCCCTTGAGTATAGCCAATGTAATACATGCCTGCAACCACCATCTCAAGAATTCCCATTACAGCTTCAGTCCACATCCACCTATTCCATTCTTGGCTGCAATCTCAGCTCAATCCAGTTACAGCGATCCACAGCTGCAACACCCATTAGCTCAGTCCTTGTCATAAACAGTTGCAACCTGTATAGCTTCTCAAACCTCAGTTCTCTTAGCTTACAGCCACCACTGTCAATTCCACAGACCTATTTTTTTTAGCTTTCCTAGCTCCACAACCTGAGTCATTCCCCTTCAGATCAACACAATAAAAACCATTCAAGGCCATTAGATGCTATCAGTACCACCAATTCCACTAGCAAATTCTCAGCTCAATTCCAACCTTCCATCAGCACCACTACAAGCCACAACAAGCACCAGCCATTACCAATTGCTTCACCTGAACTCCCAACAGCTCAGTTCCAACTCCAGCCATCGCATGATTTCCCTTTTTCAGTGCACTAATCACAGCTCCATATCAAGCCACCCTGAACCAACAAAAACACCACGGCACGACTGCATTACAGCTCTCATTTCATTCTCTGCAATACAACCCCTGGCAGAAACATACTTGAGCCTCAACTCCACATCTCTATCCTGCAGTTCCGTCTTGTTGTTCTGTTCCTGCAACTTCTCATGTTCAACTGGGAAGCAATACAACAACAATCAACACCATAACCTCTTTAATTCACCTGTAACTCCAGCTGCACCAGCTTAACCACCACTACCTAGCTTTTCTTCCCTTGTACACCCATGACTGCTATTGCAACACTATCTTGCAAATCCTGCAAAGTTCTTCCCTGTATCCTAGACATACATCTATGCTTTCTTTCAGCGCAAATCCTACAGTACCATCAGCTCATTTATCTCATACCAAATTGCAGCTGCAATATCTGTAGTTCAAAACTTCTCCAGCTCAAGTTCACCTCCAATCATTCATTTGCAACCATCTCAAGCCTAAGACTCCAGCTCATCTCATAAGACCATTCAAACCCTTCACTATCAACAACAAGAACGCCTCCATCTGAATCATACAACCGCAGACCCATCAGTTCATGGCTTCCTCTTCTTTGACATCCATCACATTCCTCATTTGTTAATGGCATCAGCAATTCTCCTCTGATTCAACTCATAATTGAGATTAAACTCAGATTCAAGCTAAACCCATCTCTTCAATTCACTTCAAAACTCAGACCTCATGAACTCAGCTACTAAACAACTTATTCTCAGCTTCAGACCGATCCTTGGCTGTGGTTGTCACCTATTGCTCGCAGCAGCAAGTTGAGCTGATGACGGAATCGATCTGACCTCCATGAAACCCATTTTAAATATATGACAGATCCATCGTTTTCTTCCTTCTCTGTTCATGGCTTCATTGCAGCACATCATCATCTTCTAACCAATTTCACCGAGCTTCAACAACAGACGAATTCCTCCTCCCATTTCTTATGATTTGGTTTCAATGGCAGCGAGTTCTCAGATCCAATCTCGCTGCAGAATAATATTTGGGAAAGAACTGAAAGAAGAAAACTCGATTAGGTTATAAGAGAAAGGGGATATTAAGACACCCCAGATAAAATACACCCCAAGATAGGTGCCCCTGAGTTTCTCCTTTGGTGCGTTTAGCGATTCCTTTAAGCACAAAATTGACTACCCCTTAACCTTGCTTGGGTTGTCCTTAACATTCCTCCAAAAGAATGTTGCCACTTAATCTTGGTTCGGCTCCTAATAGTGTTTGCTTATGAAATGACAATTTTGCCATTCTTTCTCCATTTTGGATGATTTCTTCTTCTTTTCTTCGGCATGACTCCGAAGTAGCTACAAAACCCAAAACAAGCGTAAAGTACATAATTTACAAGAAAAATAACAAAGAAAGCATAAACTCTAGATAGTAAATACGGTGTATTCTACACCCTATCACTGCTCCTATATACTCTTCAGAAGATGCTCCAACATCCTTTTCAAAAATTACTCCAACAGCCTTTTGAGGATGCTCCGGTTCTGTACACATCAGAGTCGAGAATTATGACGCCATTATGAATCGTCCTCAATGTAATTGAATCGGAAGTAAGCGTAAAGTACATAATTTACAAGAAAATAACAAAGCATAAACTCTAGATAGTAAATACAGTGTATTCTACACCCTATCAAATTCCCCCACTTAGACTTTGCTAGTCCTCAGGCAAATCAAACAAAACAATTATAAAATATACATACAACTCTAGTGTCATCGAGGATCACGGTCACTCTTAGCATGAATAACATTCCTTTAAACCCCTAGAGTGTCCCTAGTGGA